>JAODAL010066724.1:0-17633 GCA_025379985.1 Phyllomedusa bahiana
CCATAACCAATAGTAAGAACGTCCCCGCCCCAAAGGGACTCTTAGTAAGGCGCCCCTGTCTCCCATAGAAAAAAGGGGAGGTAACTTTATTTGTCCAAAATCTTAAAAACGACTACAAGGTTACTAAAATGCAATAATTGTTTTACATCCCATTTTAGGGCGGATTACATCCAAAGGCTTAATTTATGCAGACATTAAAAACCAACTTGAAGACAAAAAAAAAAACGTCCCAAAAAAACCCCCGGTCGTTTTTTCAGCAGCTTTCGACAGGCAGAGGACAAAAAACTTAGTTTTTTGAAGGTTTTTAGGATTTGGTTTTCAGGTCGTTTGGTGTCCCGAAGGAGAGTTGGGAACTGGTTGTTCCTTTTTCATTTTGTTCTAGAATTAAGCTAGTTCACCGGCAATTATTGGGTTTATCTTCCCCCGTTTTTTCACGCCGTACTGCGCTAAATAGGGGCGAGATACGCCCATCATTAGGGTAATCCACAGTTCTTAGGGAACTAGGTTATTCTCCTCCCCCCGGGCGCACAATACGAAGCGGGGAAGAAGGGGTTTGTAAATTACCCGGTGTATAGGGGCCATGAATAAATAATGTCTATGAGGCTGGCGGGTGCCGGCCCCCCCCCCCCTGCCCTCCCCCCGAGCAAAACCCGTAATTGCGGGCGAAATCGTCCCCCGCAATTCACCGGGGGAAAAAACCTAACAGAAACAATCGTGTAACCGGGAAGTCAATGGCACAGTGGCTATGACCAAATGATGACGATAGCAGCAGGCATGAGCCCTGGGTCTCCCATAGAGGAGGCTCTGATGATTTTAGGGGCCCTTGAACTGGCAGAAGCAGGGACTGTATTGGGGACATCTTGAACAGCAACAGCAGAGACAGTGATGGGGTCACTACAGCTTGTACAGAATTGAGAATCTGCACATTGACACAAAGGGGGGACAGTTGTACACCAGTTATCTGGTGTCTTTTCAGCCCAAAAACCGATGCAGCCCTGTGCGCTCGATCTAAGAGCAGGAGCACTCATAATTAGGCGCATTATATGGCGCCCGTGGCACTTTGTAATGCGCCCAGATGGGGGGGGGGGGGGCGGAGGCGTCGCACTACAACTGTAGGATTCTACACAGTTATGTCTTTAGTACAGCAAATCCAGGGGCATTTCTGCTGGAACAGGTAGAGCAGTATAAAAGTGGTTTACCTGAGCCAGAAGTGTCGCTTTGTAGCTAGAAAGCACTATTCTATGACGCATAGAACAGTTCATGAGATTCAGGTTCATTCTAGACCTACTAATGCCCGTCAACAAAATGGCGCCGGGTGCCCAAAAGTACATACATTCGTCTCCAAGAGGGCACCTGGTGACCATCAGTGTGTATTTGACGTCACTTGTCACATGTGTATACCTGGGGAGGCAGATGACATTGCATTCTGACTCCTGAGGCTGGATTCACATGTTAAGTCTGTTGCATTTTGCTCAGTTTATCCACTGCATCAAAAACACATTAAAAATGCATTTTTTTGTGTAAATGCTTTTGTAATTATCTCTATTTTGACACAGGTGAAATTGGGGAAATTACATTTTTGTTGCTTTTTTTTTCAACTTGGACATGTGAATCCGCCCTTAAGCTGTATTCACACTTTGCATTTTGGTGTAATTAAAAAGCATGTGTTTTTTTTTTTTTATTAATCTCCCTTTCACCTGTACCTCAAATCAGGGTTAAACGGATTTTCCAAGACTTTTAAAACCCTCCCTCCCACCCCCCACAGTGCTAAAATGACCCCATACTTACCCCTCCCATCACCACTGTTCCAGATGATGTCACGTTCATAGATCACATGATGCTGCAGCCAATCACTGACTCTGGGCTGCACATGCAGACTGGTGGCAGCATCATGTGATCCATGAACGTGATGTCATCGGTGAGAGTCCGGCAGCACTGGAGGGTGGTTATGGGAAGAGTAAGTACGGGGTCATTTTCTATGTAAGCACAGTGGGAGGATTTTAAGCGTCTTGGAAAACCAAATGCATTTAAAAAACGCAAACAGCAGCAACCCATTCTTAGACTACAACATTGGTGGCACCTGGGGCCACACATAGCACAGTACTGCGAGCAGTGGGCACTTTATTGGGGGCACCTGGGGCCACACATAGCACAGTACTGCGAGCAGTGGGCACTTTATTGGGGGCACCTTGGAGCCACAGCAATTTCGGAGATGAAAATAGTCGTTCCCTTCCCCTACTTGTCTTCAGATCCTCTCTGTGCCCTATGAATAATATGAACAATACAATACTGAATAAAATGAATCATTTCAACAACACAGACCTGTTCATCATCACCTGGATATAGAGAATATATGAAGGGCATAGATCAGGCAGCTCAAGATTAGATTCTGCTGAATGCCTGACACCAGTCTCCTGGATTGTAACGGATTTGGTTAAGGGCGAAGGGATTTCCATGTTCTCAGCCTCTCATCCTGGTACAGTGATCGGGATGCAGGGAGCCTCCAGGTCTTAGTTAGCAACAGCTGAAGAATAGCAGATTCCAAAGCAGGGTCCTGAAGCAGATGACAGGCAGGCTGAGGTCAGGTGGACCTCAATCACAACGCCTCGGGCAGGAGGTCAGAGCAGGCAGCAGCAGCCAGAGGTGGTCAAGTAACAAGTCCGGTCAATTAGAGTAGATACAAAAGTAAGAGTAGATACGTCCCAACCGGCCTGAATCTAGCGGGACAATCCTGGCAGTCAAAGTCATGTCCTGGAAATCTTAGGAGCGTCCTGACACCACCTGTGCTGGACAGCTGACAGAAAAACCAGCTGCTCGCAGACAAATGGGGAGAGATAATGTTATGAGTATTTTATTATTGCAATTTGGAATAAAGTTTCTCTGTTAAGTACCTACCTACCCTGGACTCTACTTATCTACTGAGGGTCCTACCTACCCTGGACTCTACTGACCTACTGAGGGTCCTACCTACCCTGGACTCTACTTATCTACTGAGGGTCCTACCTATCCTGGATTCTACTTATCTACTGAGGGTCCTACCTACCCTGGACTCTACTTACCTACTGAGGGTCCTACTTACCCTGGACTATACTTACCTACTGAGGGTCCTACTTACCCTGGACTCTACTTACCTACTGAGGGTCCTACCTACCTACCTATTGGAGGGGCTTATATACCTAATGCAGGGCCTACCCACTTATCTAATGGTGTTAGGGGGAGCCTACCTATCTACCTATCTACTCGGGATGCCTACCTAACTACCTAATTGTAGCCTTTCCTACCTAATAAGGGGCTTACTTACCTGCCTTTCTAATGAGTGGCTTGCCCATCTAACTAAAGTGGATCTAACTATCTAATAGGAGGGTTGCACCTACTTATCAGCCTAAGTTGGGAGGCTTGTTTAATTTGGGTCTCAATAATTTATAATAGAAAGAGTGCTTACCTGATTACCGATATGTTTGCCAGTTCCTTTCAGCCCAAACTCCTGAGCCGTCAGCCACAGCTTGAGGGGACACATGGAAACGTAATCCAATGGATAAAGTGGAGCAGTGGGTGCATTTAAAATCCAAATAATTTAGTCCTTTTAAAAGTGCATGACCACAGTGGCGTGCATGGTACACTGACAGGCTACAGGGTTCTACACTTACGCGTTTCAGGTCACTTCCTGGACATTTGATCACAGCTGACAATTTGGGTCTACCTGCCTAGAAGGGGGGACTACTTATCTGCTTGCCTAATTTGGGGCACTACTTTCTGTACGAGGTGTTCCTACCTACTCTATGGGGGCACAAAAGAAGACTATAACCTTCTATGTACAACTGTAGAGCTGCTATGTCAAGGGCCTCACTCCCAGCCTGCCAGTTCCCTGATTTGTACCCAGGAGGGGTAAAACCCCAAAACAGCTGTTCTGTCACTTCCTTTTGTGAGAGATTTTATCTTGGCTAAAATCCCTAGTCAGTTTAAGGCTTTTTATTGGGTTGCAAAGAAGACAGAAAATAGCTAACATCCATTCCAAACTGACCTAGATTATGGTGTAAGCTGTAACTAAAAAAATATAGCAGTACCCAGCAGGCATTAAAACCCATACAAACTCTGAATTCAAGTTACATTTAAGCTGTACTACTGTATTATGTTCTGCATGTATAAAATGTAGGTATTTAGTGCACACTTTGATCAAATTGTTATTGCCCACCTATGAGGTCAAAGTAGGCTTATCAGGCTGATGCCTAACTCTCTTATTTATTGGGTTGGTCCTGAAGGAAGCTTTCTCCAATAGATGGCACTAGAGGGGCAAAAACACTTATTTACAAAAAGGGTACTAAAAACTTTTCTGATGCTAACATGCCAGATTAGTGCAATACTTACCACCCACCATATGGTGGCAGCAGCATTTCACTTATGTTTATATTAAATACCCTTGTTTATTGGCTGCTCAGACCACAGACATCAGACTGTCCAGTTAATCCTAGGGAGTTTATAAAGTAACTACTTGAGAAAGCGCAGACATCTGGTTCTGTTTCTCTTCTGGTGTTGTGGCCCCTCCACCCTGTACTAATGCAAAAGAAGTCTCAGGAGCACCTTCCTATATGAAGAGGACCTTTATGGCATATCATATACAAATGCAATAGATGTAGATGGTCAAAATATCACTTTAATCAAATACCTTGTTACTACTAGTTACCCTAGATAGGTCAGGCCAGAGAGTTGTGGACAGGTGTATAAGTACTTTTAACGAAAGAAACAGAGTTACCCGCACCTCCATTCACTATTTGTATAGACGCTAGTGTGGACTGTTGTGACTGCAAGAAGTACATTCTCAAAAAACAAATGCAGCAGCAACCAAGTGTCACATCAGACCATTCAGAACCGTTTACATCAGCGTGGTCTGCGTACTAGATGACCTGACCGCACAACCAGGCACAGGCATCATCGTCTTGCAGGGGCCAGGGAGCACCTACGCTGGATGAAGGACCAGTGCTCCTAAGCACTGTCCAGTGATGAAAGCCAATTCACTCTGAGTAGAAATGATGGGCCGGCCAACCAAGCTGGAACGGACAAGGAGAGGAGCTATCATCAGCCAGGTCAGGTAAGGGTCAGGTATCCTTGCCGGTCATCCAGCACGCAGACCGCACTGATGTAAATGGTTATGATTTGTCTAATGTGACACTTGTTGCCTCTCGCTTCCCTTAAACGAGCCTGGAGTTGTGCAGTATTCATCTTCTGTGCTCCCGGGCAATTGTTTTACAATGAAGCAACCATTAACAGTGTGTGATGGAGCCAAAGGTAACCGACCACTTCTTTGCCTTTCTGTGATTCTTCCATTTTCTCTTTGTCTCCTGATACAACCTGCTGATGAAAGTGGCCACTCCTATTCGTCTGAGAGCTGTCCTGCATGAAGCCATCGCACGTGTTGTACTGTGAACAATTGTCAGGTGTTGCTTTGTCTCAATGAGCCAAAATGTGAACAGAACAGGAGGAGGAGGACTGTTTATATCCCAATTCAAACTCATCCCCTAAATGTATTGGGTGATTCAGGGATTAAACACCTGTTGTGATTTTTGCCATTAAGCTCCTTGTAAGGGTGAGTTCACACGGAGTCTTTGGGGCGTATAACGGCGCGTATTTCTAAATTGCTCTGTGCAAGCTCCCGTAGCTTTTCACTTTCCACGGCGAGAAGAAGTGACATGCCACTTCTTTCTCCTGGCGCGTAATAAGCGTTGGGGAAAAGAGCAGGCAATCAAAACTCTCAATGAGAGCTATGAGTTGCCGCATTTGTGGGGCGTTCTTTGGCATACTGCAGTGCAGCTACACCCTGAAATATGCTCCACAAAGACGCCATGTGAATATACCCATAGAGAGCAACAAATTGTGCAAAAAGTACTGAAACATTGAACAGTTGGACGTGTGCATCTAAAGGGAAGAGATGGTCTCAGTTCATGTAAAAAAAAATAATCAAAACATTTTTATGTTATCCCTGAAATTATTAACTAAAAAATGAAATGCCAAATATCCCTGAACTTGTGTAGCACATAATTATACACTCTGCTGACATTACTATATGGGTGATTTGTTATAGTTACATCTCCTGATTTCAGTATTTTGGTATATAAACTAGTGCACCTCAATAAAGTAGAATATCATTAAAAAGTTAATTTATGTCTGTGATTCAAGTCAGATAGAGAAACCCATATATTGTATAGTCTCATTACACACAGAGCGATGGATTTCAAGCGTTTGTTTCTTTTAATGTGGATGATTCTGGTTTATAGCTAATGAAAACCCAGAATTCAGTGTATCAGAAAATAGGAATAATGTGAGAAGGTTCAGTATTGGTGACTCATGGTGTTACAGCAAAGGCTTACTAATACTTTTGGTTCAGTAGCTACACAATCATGGGGAAGATTGCAGACTTGACAGTTGTCCAGTACAGTCACTGACTCCCTCCACAAGGAAGGGAAGCCACAAGAGGTCATTGCTAGAGAAAGTGGCTGACCACAGAGCGCTGGATCAAAGCATATCAATGGAAAGTTGTGTAAAAGGAAAAAGTCTGGTAGAGAAAGGTGCAACAGGGATGAGCGCAGCCTGGAAAGGATTGTCAGGAAAAGGCCATTAGAGAGAGTGCAAGGAGGGGACGCGGCCACCACAGACAGACGTATCCAGGACATGGGCTACAACTGTCGCATTCCTTGTGTCACTCATGATCCAGAGACACCGTCAGAAGCCACTACAATGGACTTGGAACTGTGTTTCAGTGTCCAAAGTCCTGTTCTCAGATGAAAGTACATTTTGCATTTTATTTGGAAATGGAAATAGTCACAGAATCTGGAGGAAGAGTGGAGAGACACAATCCAAGCTGCTTGAAGCTCAGTATGAAGCTTCCCCAATCAGTGATAGTTGGGAAGCTATGTCCTCTGCTGGTGTTGGTCCACTGTGTTTTATCCAGTCCAAGGTCAGCACAGCCGCCTACCAGGAAATTTTAGAGCATTTTATCCTTCCCTTTGCTGACAAGCTTTATGGAGAGGCTGATTTCATTTTCCAGCAGGACCTGGCACCTGCCCACACTAACGAAAGTACCAACACCTGGTTCAATAACTTCGGTATTAGGGTATGTTCACATTATGTAATGTGGCGCGTAAGGTACACGACGCAGTACTTTGTTTCTTTCGGGATATTGTGATGATACTAACTTAATCCCGAGGCACGGGGGGAGGGGTGCGGAAGACAGCAGGCCATATATACATGCATTGCTCACAGCGCGTATTCTCCACAAGTAATTGACATGTCACTTCTCTCCCCGCTCGCCGTATTGTACGAGCGGGGAGAAGAGACGTAATCCATAGAACTATGGATTACCGTAATTTCAGTGCGTATCTCGTTAGAGTGCAAATACATGCCGAAATGCGCGCCGAAATTATCCCGTGTGAACATACCCTTGCTGTGCTTGAATGGCCAGAAAACTCGCATGACCTACACCCCATAGAGAATCTACGATGAGAGACACCAGGTAACCTGGGCTTCCATAACAAGGTAACCTGGGCTTCCATAACACCTCAGCAGTGCCACCGGCTGATCCTCCAGCCTCCAGGCTGCATTGCCACACTGATGCAATAATTCATGCTAAAAGAACCAACCAACATTTGAGGAGGCAATATACTGTACAGACCTGTCAGTAGAAGAACATACAATATATGGTTTTCTCTGTTTGGCATGAATTACGGACAGAAATGAACTTTTTGATGACATTCTAAGTTTTTGAGATACTCTAATATATAATAAATATATAGTAATATATATATATAATATATTTAGTAATATATATATATATATATATATAAATATATATATATTGTAAAACCACAGTACGCTACACTACATGCTTGGCTCATCCAGAGTTTTCATTACATGATTCTGTAAATTTACTCTTTGGAGAATGTTTAATTTTTTTTAATTCTGTGTAATCTTTTTTCTATGTAATTTCACTAATAAATATCCTTGTACTTTGAATGTGCTACCTTTGTGTCATGTCACTTTCTAGAGACTTAGGCGGGGTTCACACGGCTTATTCAAGCCGTAATTGCGGGACGGATTTCGCCCGCAATAATGGCTTGAGTACGGGGCGGGAGCGGCAGCTCGCCGGCCCCATAACAGCACTATCCATGGCCGTATCCCGCCGGGAATAATGTGGCATGTCACTTTCTCCGCCCCCCGCGGCGTAGTTCCGCCGAGCGGGAGAAGAGAACGGAACCAAGTTTCTCTAAGATTAAAATGTGGATTACCTGTAATGACCTGAGGACTGAATTCACCTGTACTGCAGCGCAAATACGGCACGCAATATGGCTGGAATCCGTGCCCGAAATAAGCCGTGTGAACGACCCCTTATGGATCAGACCACTATGTCTTTTGGGGATATGTTTGCACTATTCCATGATTGTATACATATCCGCCAGGATACCAGGCTTTTGCTTTCGCCACACAAAGTGATTACAATTAGGAAATGCAGCAAGAGTACAGGCAGTCCCCGGGTTACGAACAGGATAGGGACTGTAGGTTTGTTCTTAAGTTGAATATGTACTGTATGTAAGTCGGAACAGGTACATTTATTTTATATAACTCCAAGACAAAAAGATTTTTTTAAATTTTGGGTAGTGCAGGGAAGGGTTTTTACATTTGTTTTTGCTGTGTCTGGTGGTGCCCTATTAAAAGATTTCACCTCATTTTCACCCCATGTGCTGCTGTGGCATGCTGGAACTTGTCGTTGCACAGCTACTATCTGCTGTGGAACATGGAACTACAAGTGCAGCACGCCCCATAAGTCCCTGTAACTAGGGGACGGATGTAAGTCGGAACGGTGCAAGTCAGGGACTGCCTGTAGTTCATATATCTATGTTTATCATATAAACCCCCATGGCTCCACCTTGGCTCTGTTGTGGGATAACTTTTTCAAAGTAACCAGATGGATATCACTGAAAGGGGCCGTGAATGTGATGTGAATGGGGCCTATAAGGATGGAATGAAGTATGATTGCAGGCAGAAACCACATAGGATTTGTTATCTGTCACCAGGGAAACATATAGATCTGCATAGGAGCCACAGACATCAAATGAAAGGAGATTCCTAATTAGAATTGTTTGCTTCATTTACCACTTTAAATGCTCAATGAATAATAAATGTTGCTCTGAAGTAGGATCTTTGGTGTCAAACATATTATTCCATACATATGTTGTACAACGCATCGTATTACTTTCTAAAAGCAATGGAAACAGTGTGGCAGAATGTGCTGCATTATATGGTGAAATTCACATCACGTTTTGTGGCTGTGACACTGGTAACCATTGAAATATCAAAAAAGGTTCCCGATGCATACTGCGGCAGAGCCACAAGGGTCTAGAATGATATTAAAAGGGTTTTTTATCACCAGTAATTGGCTTTAAGCATGTAGGTAAAGGTAAATAAAGACTATTACCAAATACATTGCTGTTCTGATTTTGCTTCCTTTCAGAGCTAGAGCAGTTCTTATCTACTGCTTGTGTACACGAGCTTCCGATCACCTATCTGTGCTCTGGAAGTCCTGGCTGGGATGGTGACATCACTCCTTGCTATGTCTTATTAGCAGCACAGGAGCTTGTTTATGTTTCTTACTGACAAACAAAAAACTGTTTAGGGCATTGTGACCTGCTGTTTAGATTCCTTCATCACCAATGTCCCTCTAACAGGCTCAGCTAGGAAAAGTGGAGCTGAAACGTCAACAACCTGAACTGCCCACAACCTGAACAGGAAGTGAGAGCCTGAAGCTGTAGAACCGCCCACAGCCTGACCAGGAAGTGGGAGCCTGAAGCTGTAGAACGGCCAGAGCCTGACCAGAAAGTGAAGCCTGAAGCTGTAGAAAACCGACCAACAGCCTGACCAGGAGGGTGGGAGTCCAGAGCTGTAGACCCACCCACAGCCCTTACCAAGAGGTGGGAGCCTGAAGCTGTAGAACTGCCCAGCAGCCTGACCAGGAAGTGGGAGCCTGAAGCAGTAGAACCCGCCTACAGCCTGACCATGAAAGTGGAGGCCTGAAGCTGTTAGAACCGCCCCACCAGCCTGACCAGAAGGTGTAGCCTGAAGCTGTAGAACGCCCACCGCCCTGACCAGGAAGTGGGAGCCCTAAGATCTGTAGAACTGCCCACAGGCCTGACCAGGAATTGGGAGCCTTAAGCTTGAACCCTACCACCCATAGCCTGACCAGGGCAGCGGGAGCCTGAAGCTCTAGAAAACCACCCAAAGGCCTGACCAGGAGGGGAGCCTGAAGCTGTAGAGCCGCCCCAGGCCTGACCAGGAAGCGGGAGCCTGAAGCTGTGGAACCACCCAAGGCCTGATCAGGAAGTGGGAGTCTGAAACTGGCTATGAAGAGCAAGCTATATGAAATAACCTGATGAGAAAACACCTTTAACTCCATAGTCAGATAATCCAGGTCTCAGACTCTGGATTATCCATCATCAGTCAGACACTCCAATATATAACTCCAATTGTTAGTAAAACAACAACCTGAAATCACACGCATCAGTCCAAACTTTTGCTTACCCCCCCCCCCCTCAAGTCTCAGCCCACACAGTGTCCTCTAGTTTCAGTCTGTCATGAGAGAACGTTGGATCACCAAGCATTAGTTTGACTTTAATTGAATTTTCCCAAACCAGCCTGCACCCACTGTATGGGGGAAGCTGCCGGAGTATGTGCCCCAGTTGTTGTGTAGTGTATATACTGCCATGCAAGGGCAGCAGATCAGGAAGTCTGGTCAGATCTAAGCCTTCGCCCCGGCCAAATGCTACCTCATATACTTCTGCCCTAAAATATCAGAATTATTACATTGTGACTGGTTCTTCCAAATAGTCTCAGAAAAGTTCATGTTATGACTGAAGGAGCTTGAAGCGTACATGGAGGCCACAGATCTGGAGCAGAAATCATGCTGACCTCACGGCCCCGGCCGGGAACCATCAGACGGGTGAAGATGATCTTTTAACTCAAAAAACTAGCGGCATTGATAAGCAGCAGAGACGCGGTGGAAGCTCTGGATTCCTGCCATTCACTTTTTAATCACCGCAGCAGATGTGACTCGATGGTGAGAGGTGAAGAAATTTATTGGCACAGAAAATAAAAAAAGGAAGAAAGCCTCCTGAGCCGGAACATATTTGCCGCATTGAATAGTTGTGTAGAAGTGACATGTTTAGTAGGGATTTTAATATTTTAATTTTATGATGTAAAAACGTCAACTTCATGACACTAATGGGGAAATCCTGAGCCAACCCCTCCTACCACCAGCCATTTATGATACTAGTGTTTTGTGCAGAGAGCCATTTGGCCCCTTGAGGCACAGGGGGCCCCAGTGCTACTGCGCCCTTTATAGCTACACCCCTGGGCTTATGTAACAATTGAACTTTATGCTTTTATTACCCATAAGATGCTCAGTCAGGCCTTTAAAGGGGTTATCTCATTATACACATTAATGGCATACTGATAGGATATCAATATCCGATAGGCACATGTCCCAAATATATATCGTACCTATCTCAAAAATAAGCACCAAACCCTCCTATGTTTTGAATGGAGAGGTGGTTGGGACTCTTCCATTGAGATCAATTGGAGTCCAGAGTACAGCTGAACGCACCATATCCATATGCCATCAATATCTATGCTGGGAGCACCCCTTTAAAATAGGATATTTTGTAAGGTTTTTTTTTAATTGTTGCAAACTTTGTATTCTAATAACCTTGGAAATGTTCCTCTGTCCCTCATTACTGTTCTCTGGCTGCCCTAGACACTTGCTCTGCCATATCATCAATAGCACAAAGTCGCAATGGCATCCTCTGCTTACGGATAGATGGATGGTCAGGGCTGCTATTGCTGGACACATGGGGCCACATGTATGAACCTGTTTAGGTCTAAAACTCACTTTTCTGCCCATAGTCTACTATGGGCAAAAGAGTGAGTTTTAGACCTAAACACGTCATAACATGGTGCCTATGATGTCCATGGATGAGAAGAAGTTTTTGAAGGTTTGTATGTTACAAAGTTTTTTTTTTTTTTATTCTCAACATTTTTCTGCAAAAGTGAAGCAATTATTTGAACAAGAAGAATATAAATTAATTATTACCCTAAACACTAAGTCAATAAAGAGGCGCCACCACCCCAGTTTTAAGGTGCATTAAATCAGTTTATAGTGCACCTGAATGAACAAACCGGTCAAAAATCTGGTCTACGATGCATAGTATAATTGATGCGCCTAAACTAGGTGCATAGCTTAATGTAGGCACATAGCACATCATTGCTAGCATATTTGATTAACCTAATTTAGGCGCATTCAGATGTGTCGGGTCTGGCGTATAATGCGCCTATTTTTGGTGTATGACAGTTCATTTATATAGAGAATAGGGCGTTAACTGTTTTTGGGCGCAAAGTACACTCAAAAAATGTCACAGTCCTAATGGGACATGTCACCCAATGTCTCCAGTTGGGTTGAATGAAAAATTAGGCTTTGCATCTTTTCTATGAACTCTTTCCATCTTGATTCAGATGTGAATTTGCTGTCACGTCGGAGATAGTGGGATCCTCTGGACCACCGCAAGCGATGGCTAAGCCACGCCAGGAAGCGGAATCTAAGTAGGTCCGCTGTTTTTTCACCAGAGCCCGCCCGCAAAGCGGGATGGGACTTGCTGCGGCGGGAATGCTACCAGGTCGCAACCCCTGACGTGACTTGCGCTTGCGGTGGCAGCCGAAGGGTAGCGTGGTACAAAGATGGTCCCAGGCAGCCTCGTAGTCGGGGACAGGCTGGAAGGTCAGGACAGGCGGCTATGTGGTGGTCGTGGACAGGCCGGAAGATCAGGGCAGAGCGGCAAGATTCGTTCGATGAACGGCGGCAAAACGGTAAATGGTACACGTTAATCGAAAAGACTGAGGACGCTTTCTCAATGCAGCTTGGCACTAAAGATCCGGCACAAGACTCAGGAAGGGGCAGGCTTAAATAAGGTCACAACCGCAATACCCAATTTACTGGTGCGCTGGGCCCTTTAAATTTCACAGAGCCGCCACGCGTGCGCAGGTAGACTGTAGCGCAGCATGAGCGCGGCGGGAGAATGTAGACTCGGGACCCGGCCGGCAGGTGAGAGTGCCCGCTGCCCGACAGCGGGCAGCGGTGCCGCTGCGTGGAGTGGACCACGGGTGTTGCTGTGACCCGGGACGGGGTTCGTGAGCGCCACGGACATTTGCTTGATTGATGACTTGTTGTTTTTTACATGGGTTTTGTGCTTTACGTTTAAGGATATTTCACTGCAGTCTACACAGCACTGGATTCTCATCCGATTTTTGGCAGATTCAGTATTTAGCATCCACTGAATATCCGACTGTACCCAGCGCTGTGTAGAACACAATGAAAAATCTGTGCTATAGTCTACACAGCATGGATTGTTTCTGGTCGGTTTTAAAATCCACCAGGTTCTGGCAGATTTTAAAACCTGTTGGATCACCTGCAGGATTTCTGCCGGATTCCTGTGCATTCAATGTATGGCGAATCCGAACACTGACCGTGGTTTTTAGCGCAAATCGCCAAATAACACGGTCCTGCCATGTAAAAATGCTGCCAGATTAACATTGCTTTGTAGACATAGCCTAATTATTATTTTATGATTCCCAGATCTGTAATGCCCCTGATTTTGGATTTGACTAACCTTTTCACTACATCCTATCTAACAGAACCAACACAATATACTGGGAATCAACTTTTTGTAAATTCTCTCCCGCTTTCTCTTTTTTTTTCTGTAGCTATCACTTCACTGTATTATGTATTGTAATAATTATAGTATTATATATTGTGTCATGTAATTATATATTGCATTATTAGTACTCACACAAGTATTGTGTCATGAAATCATGCATTGTATCCCTTTAATCTATGTTTCAATATTGAAACTAATAAAGCGACACTATATATAATTCACATCATTGACATTTTAATGAGAGTATTTTGCTATGAAAAGTACTTGTGACACTTTATCCAATTCACTTTAGCACTTTAGTCACTTTAGCACTTTTCTACTTTAGTCACTGGGCAAATTATTCAAAACATTCATTTGTTTTATATGTGAAGGGCGAGATATTCGGATGATACGGGGTGACCAGTTTCATGTAGGTAGATAGTATGTCTTAATTTGGATGGGGCTGTCTCACCCCGGCTTCGGTAAAGACTCTGGCGAATAACCGGTTCATGCACATTGGAGTCTCACTGCCGGAAGGGTCCCGCTCTGTTGACGTGTGGGCCCAGTATATGCTATCCTGTTTGGTGTCACATTATTATATGATCAGGGATTTGTGAGCATACATAGTCTATCTGGGCAGTACATCTTTGTCCTCTGAAGAAGTTAGTGAGGCGAAACGCGTTTGACGTGACAGCGGTGTTGCTACTCTCCCTCCATTATGTAAATTATATTGCAGTTATTTACATACTATTCCTCTGACATTACTATTGTTCCTGGTGTAATAGGAATTTGGTAATTATACACTAAAGTTTACTCATAAAGGACATGGGGGATCGTAGTTATGAGGAAAGGTTAAAAAAAACTAAAGTTTTAAGAAAACACATTTAAGAAGTCATGATTCATTTGTATATAAATGCAGGCCCGGTACGACGGGTAGGCGAAGGTAGGCAACCTAGGCCTAGGGCGTCACTTCATCCCAGACAGGAAGGGGGCGCATGGATGGGGCTGAATTTTCCCATTGGGGAGAGCTATGTAGCGTATTTGCCTAGGGCACCAGAATACCTTGTCCCAGTCCTGCATAAATGGTCCATACAAAAATTATGATAAGAAGCTGTTTCATATACAACCCCCTCAAAAGACAAGGGGCGCTCCCTCCATCTGGAGAAAAATACACTATTATATTAGGGTGAACAGTGAACCTGTGGAATAGCCGCCCCAGGCGCTGGCCCCAGCAGATACACGTCAGGGCGTCATGAAAGGCTTAGATATCCACTGACTTCTAATTATTATTATTGTTTATTATTATTATTTTTTATTATTTATTATCATTTATTTTGGAGCGCCCTTGATTCCAGGGCGCTGTACATTGTAGGTGGTTACATAAATAACATTGGTCAAACAATTACAAAGTGACAATAAATGACTAACAACTGGCACAGAGGGAGAGAGGGCCCTGCCCGTGAGGGCTTACAATCTACAGGGAAGAAGGGAAGAGACAGAAGGTGGGGGGCAGACATGTTTGTGAGGCGGAGCAGAGCAACATGGTTAATGTTGGTTATTGGCGATCCTGAAGAGGTAGGTTTTCAGGTTACGTTTGAAGCTAGTGAGAGAGGGGGAGAGTCTAATGTGTTGAGGCAGTGAGTTCCAAAGTGTGGGGGAAGCACGAGAGAAGTCTTGGAGACGTTTATGTGAGGAGGTGATAAGAGGAGAGCAGAGAAAAGGGTCCTGTGAGGAGCGGAGGTTGCGTGAGGGGAGGTATTTAGAGATTAAGGCAGAGATATATGGAGGGGAGACGTCATGGAGAGCCTTGTAGGTCAAGGTTGCTAGCTTGAACTGGATTTACTAATCAATATGAACACTTATGTAGACGTATAGAAACAAAGGTTGTGATTGCCTATACCCCTCCGCTTCATCCACCTCTTCTCCCCATCCTTGATTGAACTTAATGGACATATATGTTTCTTTCTTCAACCGTGTGGTGTTACTATGATACTTCACCATCCTGCAATAGTGTTTGTGCACTATAGGAGCCAAGAACAGATCTGCAATCCATTCAAACCATGTTTCCTCCAGCAATTCTTTAAAAAATCGTTGCAAAAAAAAAAACCTTCTGTCCTCCATGTGGAAAAAGGGCAAATACGGGCATTTTTGAACTGCTGGGATTTTTATTAGACTAATGGCGCCATTGTGAATGAGCGACGTGGAAACTGCAGAGCACCACGGGCCATGAATGTGTGAGGTGAACACAGGCATAGATACTACTGTGGGTGTTGCTCACCTCAGCACCACCCTTTTTGCGGGTTTTTAAAAATATACTTAAAAACTTTTTTGTTTTTTTTTTTTTCTTTCTACAAATTTTGGAATTTTGTTGGATTATTGTATTTTTATATATAACCACTTTGGGATTTCATTGTATTGGTCACACAGACTACTCAGAAAGTCAGGGGTATTTGCCTCTTGGTTTAAATTTCAGGATGAACATAAAACTTCTTGAAACTTCTTTTAAATGAACTAAATTAGCCGATCTTTACACTGTATATGCACTTGTGCAACTGTTCAAATGTTTCATACTTTCTCAAAAAATTGCTGATCTCTAAAAGGACCCTTAATTAAAAAATTTCCAAATTTGGGTTTTTATCTTGAATCACCCAATAAATTTGGGACAATTTTTTAATTTTAATTTAAAACCCTCCCATCTAGTTCACTTGTGACATCATGAGACCAAGACAACACCTTACGATTGATCAACAGGACCTCGCGTTTAGGACAGTACGTCCTTAGTCGTGACACTGAAATTTCAACCAAAAGCCAAGTATCCCTAACTTTTTGTGAGTAGTGTATATTATTAAGCATTGTACCAAATGTGTGTCTAAAACAACAGTTCAGAGAACCCTAATGTGTATGGGCCCCAAGCAGAGGGATGTCAGCAACTCTGCAAAGGGGGCTCACAGGAAAGGCCCTTTTCAGGCAGTTTTCAAAATGGACCTTTTGCTGATTGGGAAAGGGTGTCTTTTATAATAAATCATGTTTTCTGCTTCATCAAACGAATAGACCTTGGTGCGTCACGCAGGAAACATCAGAGAACAAACACCCTGCTGTGGTAGGCACTGTCACCTGATTTGGGTATGAATCCCTCCTTGCAGGTCACGTACAGCCATACATGCGAATTTTTTTCCTGGGCGGTGGGATCTTCCGCAAAACAAAGAACATGTCACACGGGCTAGAAATGTTCTACCCTACCCCTAATGCTCGTTTTGAAACCAATTGTATGTATTATATAAGCAGCACCAGTGAAACACAGACCAAAGGGGGGGGGAAATTGACCAGCATCAAATTCCATAATTAAAAATGGAAAAGCACCCCAAAAAATTTTGTAATGCCAATTCTTTATTTTTTTGCAATACAGAGTCCCGGGGTCCCTTGAAAAATTTATTTTCGTGACAATTTTTATGACTTTCGGGTTTTGGTGCAACTTAACGGAACAAAAACAAAGCGTGCGTATATAAAAAAGGCGTCACGACCGAAAAAGTAGTAAAATTTTGGGTCGGAAAAAAAAATTTTTGGGGGTGCTGTTCACAATTTTTAATTAAGGACTTTTTTATCCCTTTTTGCAGCGTGGGGGCCCTGGAATGGTGGTGTTGGCCCCTATGGTTTTCCCCAAAATCTTTGGGGCCCCTGGATGGTGGTGTTGGCTCTATGGCCCTCAAGCACTGGGGGCCCCCCCGGGTGGTGGGTGTTGGGTTTTGACCCCCCACAGCTGTGGGAGCCCCTGGATGTGGGGTTGGGTCATGGCCCTCCACACGGGGAGCCCTGGTGTTTTGTTGGCTCTATGGGCCTCCGCGTGTGGGAGCCCCTGATGGTTTTTGGGTCTATGGCCCTCCCAGTGTGGAGCCCCCGGGTGGTTTG
>JAODAL010066725.1:0-17632 GCA_025379985.1 Phyllomedusa bahiana
CGCTGGTTGTGATTGGCTTATCTCTGCAATTCATGAGGGTGTTCCTTTCTTCCTCCCAGAGTTCTCTGCCCCATGTCATGCCATGTGGTCACGGCCATTTTAGAAAAAAACACGATTCATTCCCACGAAGTACCATAAACTTCGCCTTCGTGCAGAATCGAAGTTTTCCTGAAATTCTAAATGAATTCCACTTCATTAGAATCAATTCGCCCATCTCTAATGATGACTAATAAATAGCATACTAGTCATAATCAGTCAAATATAAACTAAAAATCATCATTGCATGTAAGCCATGTATTTAAAATAATATACCCAAAGGGAACAACATGCAAAAGTTATGCGCGGTTAGCTTCATGATATATCTAGATGACGAAAGATAAGCGCATACAAGTCCTATTTTACCCCATTATCAGATAAACCATGTACTGATACATAATACCAGGAGTTTTCATGCATATGAAATATATGTGTTAGGGATGGTCAGGGACGCACACAAGACACGGACAAGTGGGGCCCTGACACTGATCCCAGGCTCTGTCCCTGCCTTTTGGGAACCCGACTCCTTAACAGGCCGGCCCCAACCAGAAGACTGAAGGCTACACTGAGCAGCGTGCACAGACAAAGACAAACAAACAAAGAACACAGAACCAGTAGTCGGACAGTCCAAGTCAATAACGGGGCGGGCAGCGCGGTACAGAATCATGAGGCAAAGGGAGAAACCAGAAACAAGCAGAGATCAATAGCACAGAGAAACTACAATGTGACAGGCTAACTATAAAGGCACGCAGTATAGCAGGCATAGAGAAGAGGAAGAAGAGGCAAAATATAGGAAAGGGGTAGAAGTAGAGGAGCTAGGATAGGTGGAAGGACCTGTCAATCCAGGGAGCTGATTAACCCCTATGAGTGCTGGAGGATTTCTGGCCAAGGCGTCGACCAGAAATCAATCAAGGTATGAGGCTACAGGGAAGTGTTCACACAAAGGCGGCAAGGCCGCAGTTATAATCGCCGCGGCTGTAGCCGGCGACCTGTGCCAAATGGCACGGACGTGACAATATGATATGATAATATTAAAAGTATACAGTGAAGGAAAGAATTATTTGATCCCTTGCTGATTGTGTAAGTTTGCCCACTGACAAAGACTTGAACAGTCTATAATTTTAAGGCAAGGTTAATTTTAACATTGAGAGATAAAATATCCAAAATAAAGTCCAGAAAATCACATTGTATAAATGATATATATTTATTTGCATTTTGCAGTGAGAAAAAAATGTTTAATCCCTCTGGCAAAAAGGACTTAATACTTGGTGGCAAAACCCTTGTTGGCAAGCACAGCAGTCAGACTTTTTGTAGTTGATGATGAGGTGTGCGCAAATGTCTGGAGGAATTTTGGTATACTCCTCTCTGTAGGTCATCCCTAAATCATAAAGATTTTGAGGCTGTTGCTTAGAAACTCGGAGCTTCAACTCCCTCCATAAGTTTACTATAGGATTAATGTCTGGAGACTGGCTAAGCCACTCCATGACCTTAATGTGCTTCTTTTTAAGCTACTCCTTTGTTGCCTTGGCTGTATGTTTTCGGTCATTGTCTTGCTGGAAGACCCAGCCACGGCCCATTTTTAATGTCCTGGTTGTCACTCAGGATTTTATAGTACATGGCTCCATCCATTCTCCCATTGATGCAGTGAAGTAGTCCTGTGCCCTTAACAGAGAAACACCCCCAAAACATAATGTTTCCACTTCCATGCTTGACAGTAGGGATGGTGTTCTTTAGGTCATAGGCAGCATTTCTCTTCCTCCTAACACAGCGAGTTGAGCTAATGCCAAAGAGTTTAATTTTTGTCTCATCTGACCACAGCTCCTTCTCCCAATCACTCACAGAATCATCCAGGTGCTCATTGGCAAACTTCAGACATGCCTTCACATGTGTCTTCTTGAGCAGGGGGACCTTGCGGGCACTGCAGGATTTTAAACTATTATGGTTTAATGTGTTACCAATGGTTTTCTTGGTGGCCTGGGTCCCAGCTGAATTTAGATCATTAACAAGTTCCTCCCCCCGTGTAGTTTTAGGCTAATCTCTCATCTTCCTCATGATCAAGGATACCCCACAAGGTGAGATTTTTTAATTTTGTATCTCTTCCATTTTCTTACTATTGCACCAACAGTTGTCTCCTTCTCACCCAACATCTTACTTATGGTTTTGTAGCCCATTCCAGCTTTGTTCAGGTTTATGATCTTGTTCCTGACATCCTTAGAAAGCTCTTTGGTTTTGCCCATGTTGTAGAGGTTAGAAGTCTGTCTGATTAATTGAGGTCTGTGGTGACAACTGGAAGTTAAGTGATATTTAAGAAGCTGTTTTCTCATGCTGGTAACGAAGTTGATTAGAAGGTGTAACTGGTCTGTAGGATGCAAGAACTCTTAATGGTGGTAGGTGAACAAATACTTATTTCTCTCAGAAAAATAGAAAATAAAATTTAGATATATTAAATAAAATGGTTGATTTTGCGATTTTATTTTAGATATTCTAATCTTTTATGATTATAGAAATTTAACCTGCCTTTAAAATTATAGACATGTCTTTGTCAGTGGGTCTAAACTTACTCGCAAAATAGCATTAATTATTTCCTTCCAATATCTGTCAGATGATAATAAACCATCTGACAAATGGGCAATCTCCACATGGATAAGATCCCTTTAAGTCAGAGTACCTTTCAAGACTCAACATCTGAAGGATAAAGTGACGTCTCATCAGCCATAATTTATTATTAGAAAAGGTTATGAGCCTCAACCTTTAGTATAAATTGTATCATGGTTCTTGGTTTTAAGAATGACTGATCTGACTACACATGTTCTTAATGTTTGGGAATCAATCAAAAAAAACAGTGGTAACCCCATATCTTAAATTTAGTAAGGTCTCTGGTATTCCCTGAAATCTTCCGCAATTGCATCTAAGTCTCAAAATGTAGTCAATGATGAGGTGTACATAGGGCAGGATTATTTTTCTAATATACTGTACTTTTGAATTTTACGGCAAAATTCTTTTCGAACGGAATTTATTCTCAGCGAATCACGTTAATAAACTGCTATTTCCTGGCTACAGAGACGCCTGTAGGGTGTTGTAGGAACATTGTGCACCTGTGCTCAAATGCTATAGGTGAGCGTGGTTTGGTCTTTTACAATGCTGATGTTTTAGATATGACACGCACATGACAGCCGCCTCTCTTAGAATTGCTTTACACTTCACTTCTCTGGCCAGTTAAAGGGCAAACTTGACCAAATAACTAAAGTGTAACGCAGCTGACAAGCTTAATGTCAGCGACAGCTGGGAAAGACCGAGCTGAGGGCCTAATATTCCCACTATATTAGCATCTAAAGGCGCATCTCTATTTAAGACTCACCATACAAGTTCAGATGATTTCCACAAGATTTATGATAGAAGCTGCCCTCTGTTAATTGCTGATACATGGAGAGCCCCCACTCTCCCCCCGAATGAGTGGAAAGGGTGTCGGCAGTGAATTTGTTTTCGCTTGAAGTCACTGACCATTGTTGCCACTTCCTTTCTCATCCGTCATCGTGGTCCGATTTCAAATGCCAGTTCAAGTAATCCCATCAGAGCATAGATTGCATAAAGTCAAAAAACAAACAGCGCGATGGAGATCACCAAAAAGAAGAAAGATGGAGCCGCAGTTAATTGTGGAGAATATCTTCTTGGTCTTCGTGTTCTGTATCAACTCCTGCTTTTGGTAGACGAATCATCAGTCCAATCCTGATCCTGATTATGAGAACGGCACAATCCACAGGTTGAGAAGAGGTGGCAGCAACATCACTAGACCACAGAGTGGCACAATGACAGAGTGTGGAGGTGGAAGCAAAATTCAGTACGGCACACAGAGTGGCACAATCACAGTAGTGTGGAGATAGCAGCAACGTCGTAGGCCACAGAGTGGCACAATGTACAGGTTGAGAAAGGTGGCACAAGAATATCAGTAGTCCGACAGAGTGGCCGCAATGACAGGTTCGAGGAGGTAGCAGAAATATTCAGTAGTCCCACAGATTTGTCACACAATGACAAAGTGTGGTGGAGGGTAGGCCAATTGACAGTCCTGGTAAAGCATGGTGGGTGGCAGATGTAGCTATGTTCGGGCAGCACGATGTGTTGGCATCCAGAACGGGGATCACGCATCAGCAATAGTAGATCAGACTAATTTCTCAAAGTAGGTGGAGGCAGTCATGCTGATCTAACTCTATGCATAAGGCATTGGTCGTGTGGACAATCCTGGCCGATCGCGCCTGATTCATCTTGACAAAGGTGGTCTCTTCCACATTTCGGTGGACAAGCGACGTTCTCCGTGGGGTAAAACTCTGGCCCCACGCCACCACTGGACACCCGACCTGAATGCCACACTATGGCTTGGGAATGGAAAGGCTTCTCAAGTGCAAACTCGGCAAGTTGTACGCCACACATCCAAGTTTGGCTGCCCACGTAGTAAGCGGATCTTCTACCTGGGCGTTTTTTTGGCCCCAGTTGTGCTGTCCAAGTAGGCCACCAATCATGCTGGTTCAGGGTCTGCTCCCAGGTCCTGCTGCTGCTTGATGGTGCCTAATCCTCAACTCAATAGGTGGTGGTGTGAAGGAAGCCTGCTCGCACTCAAACGGACTCCAGACATTTGGCTGCGGGATGATGGAGCTGCCTACTGCTACCTACCCCCACACCTCCCACAGCAAGCAGTGGCAGTGGTAAATCGTGGAAGCGAGGAGGAAACCCGGTCAGACCTGCCAAGCGATGGACTGATGGCGCACAGACGGGCAGCCTGCCCAATCTAAACTACATGGTTTTCTCTACTAGTACGTGAGTTTCTCCTCCCTCTCGACAGGTGGAAAACAAAGGCTCCCATTTGGACCGGTAGTGAGGGTCAAGAGAGTGGAGACGCAAGATGTCATCCCTCTGTCGGATGTTCGAATATTCGGCAGTCACTAGCCAGCGTCTAATCAGCATGCAGCGGGCCATCAGCCGCAAGTGACTCTGTGGGACCTCCCTTTTGGCCCTCCATCTCCACATGTATACTGCCATGGTGTGTCGGGTCATCTGCATACATTACTTCCTCATCTCCCTCTACCTCCTCTGGCCCTGCTGCTGCTCCTCCTCTCCCTGTCACCTGAGTAGAAATAAACCACTACATTAGTCAGTCAACTGCTTGTCGCTACCAATGTCCTCCTCCTTCCAGTAGCCCCCACTGGACTCACTTGGCGTCAGATGTAGTCGCCACGTCTCCAGTCCCCTGAACCAGACAGATTTGACAAACATCTGTTCCAGGATATGAAGCAGTGGAATGGAGTTATTCATCCGTAGTCCTGGAGACTGACAAATAACGTGGCCTCCTCAAAGGGCCTGAGCATAATGGCAGTGTCACGCATGAGCTTGCCACTGGCTGACATCAAAATTACACCAAGGAGTAACTACCTCCGATATGATCATCAAATATACATTAATTGCCTTTCTCTGTTCATTGAGGGTGGCGGCGGGCGGGTGGGGGTGGGGGCGGTCCAACATATGGAGGCTGGAATTTCCAATGGGTGGATACATCACATATCAGACAGATGTGAGGGGAAGGCCGTTTCTGCCGCTGCAGCTCAAGAAGGGTGATGCTTGACTTTGTAGGACTGGATGGAGTGCATGCACGTTTCCTGGCCATTTTTAGAATGTACTTGAAGATGGGTGAAAGACTCAGGAACTTTTGAACAAACCCCGATTGTACATCGTGAGCCATGCAGGGTGCATGGGTCACCTCCATCTCGGTGCAGGCGCGGCACACCATGTTCCTTCCATTGTCTGTCACCATGGTAATCAGATTTGCAGTTGCGCGGTGAAAGACCACACATCTGATTTTTTGTTGCATGAAGGGGAGCAGTTCTCCCTGTCGTGACTTCGTTCGCCCAGCACAACCAGATGTAAAACAGCTGCATGACAACCACTGTGCCCTGTCCATGTGGAACATGAGGGTTGGTGGAGGAGGACGGGACATAGCACAGGGAACTGCAGTTTGACAACGTGGAGGAGAAAAGCGGCGTGTATCCTGTCCAAGTTGCTAGGTGTGCGTGGGCAGGAAGCAACATTCACTCACTGTGGCCGCCATATTAAGGAAAATGTATGTCCCTGAACCTCGTCAGTAACAGGCTCCACACGTCTGCCGCTGCTGTCACTCGTCGAATCTTGGAAGACACTGATAGGCTCAAGGACTTGTCCACCTTCTGTTCTACATATTTGTGCAGGGCTCGGTACCTCGCACCTTTTTTTTTTTCGCAAGCAATTACGGCTCCCTCACCCTGGGACTCTACACCACTCGACTCGGACACAACCCATTAGTTCTCTGAACACGGTGCAAGAGTCACTCCATTTGGAAAGGCGAGGGATGAAGTTGCAACAACTTTGGGAGGAGCTCGGTCAGCTTCTTGCACCTTACGAGGCTTGGACGCATTCTGCCTGTCTCTTGGCCAATACGCCGCTAGTGTAACGAGAATGACTGTGCCTGAGTGGCGAGGTTGCAGGAGTATCCTGGACAGGTAGATGCATGGGAAAGGACAAACAGCTACCCTCTTTGGCAGACGGTGGTGGTTGCCTTGACTGGCAATGAAATGGCTCATGAGTGCAACTGAGTGCTGATGCTGTTGATGCAGGACGGCAGCGCACTGGACCACCTCATATGAGAAACGTTTCTCACAGGACATTGGATGGCTGACCACTGCAACTGTGTTGATTGCAGGGCCATGAGCTGCCAAAGTTAGCATCCCTGCCCCACGCTTCGACTTTATGCCAACAAATTCCTCAACATATAACCGTTCGGCTCCTACGATGTCTTAGCAAAAACTGCCACACTCTGCCAAAGTAGGTGATGTACCGCCAACGCTCACATGACGTGTACTACTACCGCAGCTTGCCTCCGGTGAGCCCCTGTGCACGACTTACATTTATTGGACCTACATAAGCGGGTTTACTACCCCGTGGCCATTTGGCTCCCGCCTCCAATGCGCCACCTTAACCTGAATCACAAGCCAACAATCTGAGACATTGCTGGATGCGACGCTGCTGACGCGCATGCTAACACCATCTTCTCCCGACGATGATGATGAAGCACCCTTGTTCACCGGCTCCCAAAGTGCGACGGCATACCATCATCACGATTTGGGTTTGCCCGTCCACTGCTATTCTCCCCAAACGGTATCCAGTATGCAGAACCTGACTGCTTGCAACATAACCATCACCATGCTACTTCTCCACTGTCACACGGCCACCTCCTCTCCACGGCCCGCGGGCGCGGGCGCACCGTGACCCCTGTCGGGTAGATCCACGCGGTAGCTGGTGCCGACGCCTAGGCCGCTCGGGACGAGCGGGGTGGCTGCTGCCTGCCAGGGGCTCACCAAACCTCGCTACCTGTGGACGTCCGCGTCCTTCTGCGGCCGGGTCGGGTGCCTGTGTCCTAAGGCGCCGCGGCGCGCTCGTTCTCGTGGATTTTAAAGGGCCAGCGTCCCGTTATATTGGCTAAATTGCATGGCTTATCCTACCTTAGGTAAGTTCCTACTAAAACTACCTTGATGGATCTATGTTGCCCTAGTGCTTAGCTAAAGCGTTCCCAAAGTGTATTCTCGCCTTTCCGTTGTACCAGTCCTCATGTTCGTCTTCTTGACCTCCGAACCTCTTGCACGCCTGCTACGAACCTTCCTGCCTGTCAGACGACCCCGAACTTTGCCGCCCTGTCCTGACCTGCTGCCTGGCCCACGACCAACGGATTCTCGGACTACGAATTCCTGCACACACGCTGCACCTCGGCTTGCCAACTGCAAGCAAGACTCACGTCAGGGGGGACGACCTGGTAGCCCTCAAGCCGCAGCAAGTCATCCCGCTCTTTGCTCGGAGGGCTCTGGTGAAAAACAGGGGGCTACTTAGATTCCGTTCACCTGGGTGCTTAACATACCATCGACTTGCACGGTGGACGGCGGATCCAATACCCCTTACACCTTACCATCCACCTACATCACTACCTTCCCACACACCTACTGCAAGCAGCAGGAATGTATTGCCCCTCTTATCGCTGGCCAAGTAGTGCTGACTGTCGCAAAGAGTTCATACTCGCTGTATTATTGGCGCTGTAGCACAGACACACAATAGTAGATCTCTGACTGAGGGAACGAAACGGGAAAGTAGGTGGGTTGAGGACAGGTGAGGGCCGCGCTGACCGATCCTATGGGCCTGCCAACTACAGGTTGAGTCTGCATCGTTCCAACAGACTTTGCGTGGATATGTCAGATGTAATCTGGGAAGGAAGTGGATGATCCTAGTCACACCAACAGAACCCTTGGGTTGCTGGTCAACACTCGGTCCCGCTATGATGAACCATCGCAGGTTCCTGGCCTCACTGAGTCCCCCCTGCTGCAACGTCCCCTTACTCAGGAAGTTTGTGGCCCTATCACTTGCATGGTGAAGGGCCTACACCTCTCTGGTCTGACATACTGTTAGTATTCATAAAAACTGAAAATTAAGCCTGGTTATGAAATACCAGTAACAGAACAACCAGAATGAATTTAGGCATTTATAGGATACAATTAATACTGAATCCCTGTATTTTATGTCACACTTACCCCTACAATTCAAAGAAGTTAAATTAAGCCCTGGGGTTGAAAATATGTAAGAAACAAACCAGATGTAAACTTAGGATTATAGAGGATCCAAAAATTTCAGACACCCAGTTTTTTAGTCCAAATTAACTACACATATCAGAAGTTATAATTAAGCCTTGAGGTCTTGAAAATATGTAAAGAACTCTACACGATGTAATTTAGGCGATATTAGGAGAAATAAATACAGACACCTGATATAGTTTAGTCCTAAATCAAACCCTACATCAAGAGGTTTAATTAAGCCTTTGGTATGAACTACCCTTCAGAAAAAGCAGAATAATTTTAGGATTATGGGACAAAAAAAAAAGACCCCCTGATTTTAGTCAAAATTACCCCCCAATCAAGGGTTAAATTAAGCCTTTTTTGGTTTTGAAATACCCTACAAAAAAAACAGATGTAAATTTTGGGATATTGGACAAAATAAAAAAGCACCTGTATTTTAGCCAAATTAAAACCCGAATCAAGAGGTTAAATTAAGCCCTTTGGGATGAAAATCGTTACAAAAACAACCCGTGTAATTTAGGCGTTTATTTAGACAAAAAATCAGCACCTGTATTTTTAGTCCAAAATACCCCCAATCAAAAGGTTGAATTAAGCTTTTGGGATGAAAAATCGTATAGAAACAAACAGATGTAATTTGATGTATATAGGACCAAAAAAAAACAGACACCGGGATTTTAGTCCAAATGACCCGCAATCAAGAAGTTAAATTAACCCCTTGGGGGATGAAATATCGTAAGAACAACCAGAGTAATTGGTTATATATGGGGGCCAAAAGAACGACACCTGTATTTTTTTTAAAAAATTTCCCCAATCAAAAGGTTGATTTAAGCCTTTGGTATGGAAAAATCGTTAGAAAAAACGATGTAATTGAGTATATAGGACCCAAAAAATATAGACCCCTGTTTTTTGTCCAAAATTTTCCCCACAATCAAGAAGTTAAATTAAAACCCCTTTGGGTATGAAATATGTCAGAAACAACCAGATGTAAAATTTTGGGGATATTAGGACCAAAAATATGACACCCTGATTTTAGTCCAAAATTTTTTTTCACAACAAGAAGTTAAATTTTAAACCTTGGGTTGAAAAAAACCCTTTTCGAACAACCAGATGTAATTTTGGGGGTACAGGCGTCCCCGGGTTACAAACGGGGTTTGGGGCTGTGGGTTTGTTTTTAAGTTAAAATGTATGTAAGTGGAAAAGTTATTTATTAAAGATAATACCAGCCAATTTTTTTTTTGGGGGGGGGGGGGGGTTTGGATAGTAAAAGGGAAAAGTTTTTAATTTGTTTTGCTGTTGTCCCTTTTTTGGGAAAATTTTTACTAACGTTCTGTATTATAAGCGCTGTGGCATGCATGCACTTGGTTTCATGGGGCGTGATTCAGTGTTGAAAGTCGCCCTGCCCATAAGCCTCCTTTTGTAATGGAGAGTTGTAAGCGGAACGATGTAAGTGGGGGGGCCCCCCGTATATGGGAAAAAAAATAAGCACCCCGTATTTTGTCCAAATTACCCCACAATCAATAGGTTTAAAATTTAACCCCTTTGGGTATGAAATACGTACAGAAAATCAGATGCAATTTGGCGTTATGGACAAAAACAAAAAAAACACCCGATTTTTGTCCAAATTAACCACATTTAAGAGGTTAAATTAAGCTTTGGTTAAAATACCCCTACAGAAAAAGCGATGTAAATTTTGGGTTATGGGGCAAAATAAAAAAAAGACCCATGATTTTGTCCAAAATTAACCACAATAAAAGATTAAATTAACTTTGGGATGAAAATCATAAAAGAACAACCCCAAAAGTAATTTTTGGTGTATTAGGACCAAAAAATACAGACCCGTATTTTAGTCCCAAAATTTCCCTTAAGAGGTTAAATTAA
Organism: Phyllomedusa bahiana; assembly: GCA_025379985.1. Classification (NCBI taxonomy): domain Eukaryota; kingdom Metazoa; phylum Chordata; class Amphibia; order Anura; family Hylidae; genus Phyllomedusa; species Phyllomedusa bahiana. The sequence goes on from JAODAL010066725.1 coordinate 10,551, forward strand.
CTTGGGTATGAAATATCGTACAGAACAACCAGATGTAATTTAGGGGTTATAGAACCCAAAAAAAATAAAAGATCCCCGTATTTTAGTCCAAATTTTACCTACAATCAAGAGGGTTTAAAAAGCCTTTGGGATGAATATGGTTCAGACAACCCGATGTAATTTAGGCCCTATATAGGACCAAAAAAAATTTGGAACCTGATTTTAGTAAATTTTCCCCACAATCAAGAAATTAAATTTTTGCCTTTGGTTGAAATACCGAACGAAAAACAATGTAATTTAGGCGTATATGGGACCAAAAAAAAAAAAACCACCCCGTTTTTAGTCCAAAAATTTTACACAATCAAGAATTTAATTAGCCTTGGGTATGAAATACCATACAGAAACAACAGATTTATTTAGGTGTATATGGGGGAAAAAAATAAAGGGGAACCTGTATTTTAGTCCAAATTTTTCCCCACAATCATGATTGTTAAAAAAAACCCTTGGGTTTTAAATACCGTACAGAAAAACCAGATGTAATTTAGGCGTATTTGGGGGAAAAAAAAAAAAAGACACCCCGTTTTTAGTCCCAAATTAACCCAACAATCAAGAGGGTTAAATTAAGCCTTTTTGGTTGAAAATATCATAAGAACAAAGTGTAATTTAGCGTATTGGACCAAAAAATACAGGGCACCCGTATTTTAGCGAAATTTACCCCACAATCAGAAGTCTATTAAAAACCCTTGGGTATTAAATACCCTACAAAAAACCCGATGTAATTTAGGCTATTTTGGGCTAAAAATACAGACCCCCTGTATTTTGGTCAAAATTACCTACAAAAAGAGGTTAAATTTAAACCCCTTGGGGTTATAAAAACCCTAAACAAAAAACAGATGCAATTTAGGCCGTATATGGGAAAAAATAAAAAAGATCCCCTGTATTTTAGTCCAATTCCCCCACAATCAAGAAGAAAAAGGGTAATGGTTCGGGATTCGCTGGCCACCGCAAGCGTGTGTTAACCCCATCCCAGGGGCGGAGTTTTTTAAGTAGCCCGGTATTACCAGAGCCCGCCGCAAGCCGGATTGGGACTTGCTGCGGCCTGAGGCTCCCGGGTCGTCCCTGCGTGACTTGCTTGCGATGGGGGTGGGGAAAAGGTTTTAGTACGAATCGTAACCCCGGAGACATGTCGGGGCAGGAGGAGGTGGCAGGGGAAAGGGGGTACGGGGGTCGGGACGGGCAAAACGGTCAGGGCAGGCGGCAAACGGGCAAGGTCGGAAAGTAGGGGAACGGATGGTCATGCGTAATAATAGGAAATCCAATCTCTCAAGACTCACTAAACGAAAACCCCAAAACAATTTGGGCGAGAGTGCGGAGGCTTGAACATTATGGGCCCAGGGGCCGGCAAATTAGCAAATTCCCGGGTTTTTGCGCTGGCCCTTTAAACCAGCCCACCCGTCACGCGGCCCAAAGCAGGGGTTTTCGGCGGGCGGCCCGGCCGTGGGCAGGAACAAGGAGGTGGCGGGTAAGAATTTGGCCCCGGAGCTGGGCAGAGGGGGGGGGTCGCGGGGGGGCCGCGGGCCCCCGGGCCCGGACCCCTGCGGGCAGGGGGCGGCCGGGGGGCGGGCGATGGACCCAGCCGGACCCCCTGCGGGCGGGGGCAGAGCGTGGGGGACGGCCCCCCGGGACCCCCTCAGTATCCCCCTTTTGGTCTCCCCCTCTTTTTAAGAATTTGGGAGGGGTTAGCGGGTTTGGCCTAGGTTCCGTTTCTCCTCCAGGTAAAACCCCTTCCAGTAAAATAAAAAAGAACCGTTTCCCCCCCTCACTGTTTTTTCCCCCCAGCCCTCCTTGCCTAAAGTTTGTCGGTTTGGCCACGGGGAAAGGGCCTTCCCGAGAGAAGCGGGCCCCCCGGTTGAGGAGGAAAAATGGAAGGCTTCGGGATACGCAGGTAGGAGGCAAGGGAGCTTGTAGGACCGGATTCAGTTGCCGAAAAAAACAAAAGGGCCCCAAATACTTGGGGGCCTAATTTAAAAAACGGGCCCCTTAAACCCGAATTATTACGGGACAAAAAACTTATCACCCGGTTAAATGGGGGGGAGGTTTTCGGTATTGTCGGCCCGGGAATTTTGGGTGCGAGCGGAGGCCCGTAGAAGGGCTGTCGTGTGATTGCCAGAGTGCCTTGATGTAATTTGGGCATCCCAGCAGGGCTGACACAGGTAGCCCCAGGGGAGGCGGGCGGGGGCTCCCAGTTAGGGAATTTTAAAAAAAAATTCCCCCCAGGGAAGGGGTCAGACCGTTTCCCGACGGGCGGATACAAAATGTCGTGGTAGGGGACCTAAAACTTGGGTTTACCCTCTAACCTGCCCGTTGTTTTTAGGGTGGTAAGCAGAACCCGAAAATGACCACACAGGGCTGCCAGAATTTCAAAACAAACTGGACCCCCTATCCCCAGCGAATGCAAAAGGGAAAATGTGGTTTAAAGAAATGCTGGGGGAGCTGGGGGAGAAGGTAACCCGGGCAGAGGAACAAAGTGAGCCATCTTTGAAAATCTATCAGTCACCACCCAGAGGACCATGTTTCCTGAGGAGGCCGGGAGGTCAGTAACGAAGTCCATGGTTACATGGGACCAAGGTCTTTCGGGCACCGGGAGAAGCTGAAGCAGACCCGCGGGTCTGAGACGAGGGACTATATTACGGGCACAGGAGGTACAGGCCAGGACAAAGTCCCTAACATCTTGAGCGAGGGTGGGCCACCAATAATAACGAGCAATTAGTTTCAGGGACTTCTGGATTCCAGGATGACCAGCTGTTCGTGAGGCATGTCCCCACTTCAGGATACGAGGCCGCATGGCAGGGCGTATGTAGGTCTTCCCAGGGGGTAGATGTTGAAGGTCCACGGAGGCCGCCGTGAGGAGTCTCTGGGGGAATTATGTGCTGCAAAGGTGGGTCCAAGCCCACCGTGTCCGAGGATCTAGAGAGAGCGTCTGCTCTGATGTTCTTCCCATCTGGCCGGAAGTGAAGAAGAAAATCAAAGCGGGCGAAAAAGAGTGACCACCTGGCTTGCCGAGGATTCAGTCGTTGAGCGGACTGCAGATAAAGAAGATTTTTGTGATTGGTGAAGATGTCGATGGGGTGGTGAGCTCCCTCCAGCAAGTGCCGCCATTCTTCTAGGGCTAACTTAATGACCAGTAATTCGCGATCACCGATTGTATAATTCTTTTCGGCTGCGGTGAAGGTCTTTGAGAAGAAGCCGCAAGTACGCAATTTCCCGGAGGAGGACTTCTGAAGGAGGACAGCGCCTGCACCTACTCAGGGGGTCCACTTCTAGGACAAACGGACACTGCGGGTCCAGTCGAGACAGAACTGGAGCAAAAGCGAAAGCTGATTTAAGATGATCAAAAGCTTCTTGGGCTTCTAGCGGCCAGGATTTAGGGTTGGCATTTTTCTTCGTAAGGGCCACCAGTGGGGTCACGAGAGTGGAGAAATGCGTGACGAACTGTCTATAATAATTTGTGAACCTCAGAAAAAGGTTGGCCCCCTGGGCGAGGCCCCCTGTAAGACGCTGGAGTTCAGGGGGGTCCTTGGGGACCTGAGCCGAGAGTGTACCCCGGAAGGGAAACGAGGTCGTTCAAAAAAGCTTTCTCCGTTTGGATATATTTTTTGGGCACGGGGTTTTTGGGACCTGGCGGGCGTGGGGCGGTAGTTTCCCGATGGAAAGAAAATTAGGATGTCATTAGGTAGCGATAACCAAAACGTAGAGAGATGCGGAAGATTCATTGACAAAATTTGGAAACCCGCCGGAGCGTTGCAGAGGGCCAAATGGATGAAAGATTTTTCAAAATGGCCCTTGGGTATTAAAGGCCGTCTTCATGTCGCCTTCCGGGTCGAATCAAGTTTTTTATGCTCCCCTAATCCAATTGGAAAAAATTGTTGCGCCCGAGGCGATTGAACCTCCCAGATCAGAGGCAGGGGGTATCGATTTTTTATAGTAAATTTTTTTAAGTCCCCCCATAATTGATACAGGGGGGAGGACCATCTTTTTTTCAAAAAAAAGAAGCGGCCCCCGAGGGAGGAAAATTGGTATAAAGCGTTTTCGGAGGTTTTCTGCCCATATTCCGACCCGCCCTTGTCTCGGGACAAAAAAAAGGGTAAACCGCCCGGGGAGGTACTACCCGGGGTTAGGTCAATAGGACGTCGAAAAGGCCGGTGTGGGGGCAGAGTTTCGGCCTGTCTTTTGGAAAAGGGGTTGCTAGATCCCGGTACGGGGTGGGCAGACCCGGAGAGGCTTCGTTTAATTTACAGAGGCGGGCCGTAGAGCAGAAGGAGTAAGGAAGGCTTCGGTGGGGGCGGGCCCCCAAAGGATAAACTCGCCCCTGTTTCCCGTCCAAGGGGGGCATGGTTTGCAACCAAGGAAGGCCCCCGGAAAATTAGATAGGAGTGTGGCAGAACAAGAAGTTTCAGAGTCTCCTTGTGGCTTTTTTCCTCTTTTTTGAAATTTTTCTTTTTTGGCCAAGAGGTTTCTGTAATATTACTTATTTCACAAAAGTAAGTTTTTCCTATTTCTTTTGAATCACTACACGGCATGGCAGGTTTTCTCTCAAAAGGTCCCAGCACTGATCAATGGTCTTAGATTTCGGCGTTTGTCTTCTCAGAAAACGGTGATCCAAAAAATAAAAACCCTCCTACTTTATCTATAGCTTTTATAGAGACCCCTAACCAAAATATAAGAGCGGGTGTTAAATGGGGGGGAAGAGAGAGTTTACAGCAGTATATCAAGAACAATATAGTTCCTAGAGGTCTTAGAATCTCTCTTACACCCTCCACTCGTAATAAATCTCCACTTCCCTCTTTTTTGGGGAAAAAAGGAAAAATTACAGCCTGTTCTCTAAAATTGATGTCAGTCCTCCTACAAGAGGAGAAGGTTGCTTTGGATAACCTAAATACTAAATTGAAGGAACAGATTGAACTAATTCAGAAATTCTCTAGCGATCCGGACTTTCCAAATAAAGAGAAGCCCTTGCAGTTTGAATTTTAAACTTTTTCGTACCTATTAAAAGATCGCAAGCACCAAATCTTTTTTACGTGATTGATGACTTTGGGGAGAAAAAGGGGGCTACAATTTGTTGGCAAAAATTTCCCCCAAAAGATTTTTTAATGATATTCTCTACTGAGACAGAGTCTCTGATTTGGGGGGGGGAGGGCAACCAGAGATCTTCTGATCTGTGGGGGCCAAAGGGGGGGTAGGACTAAGAGGGGAACATAAAATAGGGGGTGGCCAAGTTGTTTAGTATCACAAAACCTTATCAATTAAGGGAACTTTGTGGGAACCCCCAATACAGAGTTTGACTCTCCCTCTAATGACACAAATCTCAGTTTTTTCAATCTCCGCAGATCTCCTTTAGCCAGAAGAGGCGGGTTTCCTCAGAAAGGGTCTTTCTTATTCCTACCATAAAGTTTAATCTTTTTTCTTGGCCCCAAGGACCTCCATTCTTTACGAGAAAATTACATGGCGCAAGTTTTTTGGATGAAAAGCAAAGTGAGGTCCCTTTTGGGCATTCCCCCTGAAATCGGAGGATGTGGATTTTTATTCAATCTATCTGAGATTCCCCAAATGATTGGGGAAAAAAGGGCCCCTTTACAGTTTAAAGTTTAAAAAAAGCACTAGTGCCTACCAATGGGGTTTTTGCATTGGTGTTTTTGGAATTGGTCTAAAAGACCTGGCGATTAAGAGTTCAGGAGGAATAATTGTCTGGACCTGAGAGGAGGGCTTTGGGGTTTAACAAAAATGGTCCATATGTATAAACCCGTTGAAAAAGGGCCCGGGGGAACATGTGATCTTAGATCGCGAAAAAATACTAAAAATTTTATGTATTTTGTTATAGATCAGTCTTGTTTAAAAGATCTTGTCTTGATCCCCCACTACTTTTCAGTCAATTTAAAACACCCCTTTTTAAAGGTAAGGGAGCTTAAAATTTGATCGATCAAACAAAAATTGATTTTTTTCCCCCGCTCCCAAAGTGCAAATTTTCCCCTCCGAAAAAATCCATAAGGCACAACACCCTTAAGGGTCGCCCAATGTTTTGGGAAATGTTTCATTAAGTCAGACAGGGGATATATCTGATCGTTTTAGGCCCTTTGTACAAACCCTACTTCATACTCAAGGACCCCAGCGATTTTTTTTGAACCGTTTGGGGGCCCCCCGGGTTGATTCAAAACTGCCTGGAAAGTATAGCGTAGAACCCCTCTAACTTCTATACCCTTTCCCGGGTTGAGTCAGTGAGATTTTTTCTATGTCAGGGGACAAAAATTTTAAAAGAACAAAAGGTTCATCATTGTTTTTAAATTTTTTTCTGATGGAATTTCTTTTTGTTCGACGGGGTGGTCTTCACCGACCGGGGTCAGCCCTGGGGGCTCTTGGCCCCCGGGGTATGTAATCTTTATGGCTGGTGGGAGGCCACCCCTGTCTTTGGTGATGTCCCCCCCCCCTTCTAGATAAAAATAGCCCCTTTTGGGGAAAGGTATATTTCATATTTCTTTTTGGAAAGGTGCACGGGACCAAATTTTTATTAAGGTTTGAACATCGAATGTTAATTTTTAATTGAAATTTACTTTGAATTTGACACAAAAAATTTTTCCTTTTTTGGGGCATTAAAGGGCATTTTGAATCATCTTTTGGGGCCTTTCTACTACCTATTTAGAAAACCCCTGGCCCCAATTCTCTTGAGATGGGGGAGCCCCCATCTACAGCCCCTTAAAAGTGGCATACCCCCTGGGCGTATCTACGGGTGGACGAAATTGTCTCCTTTGATGAATATAAAAAAGAGGGGATTCTGCGAGAACGCTTTTTGCCCCAAGGATATCCGGGTATATTCTCAGACAAGACAATTAGCCTTATAAAAAAACTGGGTTAAATTTGGGCATCTTAAAAAAGATCAGGAATTGAGAATGTAAATTGATACGTTGATGGCACTTTTGAGATGCCGCCCCCGAGATCAAAAAATCTGAGCCCCTTTTGGATATTTGGGTGGACCCATTTTTGAAAGATTACTCAGTAATCCCCTCCCTTACCCTTTGTAGGGGCAAAAAAACTTTCGTGATTTTTTGGTG
>JAODAL010066726.1:0-17631 GCA_025379985.1 Phyllomedusa bahiana
CCCGGAAGGTTATCAATGCCCATTCAACAAAAAAAAAATGGTTTTTTAAAACTCCTTTTTCCGGCCTTTTTAAATTGGGGGTCATGCAGGTTTTTGGGGCTATGCTGTGGCCCAGGACGGGATAGTCAATGTCCAAATAAAACTAAAATGGGGGTTGAAAGACCCTTTTTTTCCGGCATTTTTTAAATGGGGGGGTCATGCGGGTTTTGGGGTAGCTGTGGCCAGGACGGGTTATGTCAATGTCCCGGGAAACTAAATGGTGGTTGAAAGATCCTTTTTGCGGCATTTTTTTAAATGTGGGGTCATGCAGTTTGGGGGCTCATGCGCTTTCCCAGGCAGGGATTTCAATGTCCAGTTCAAGAACAGATGGTTAAATATACTGCTTTGGCATTTTTTTAATTTTGGGTGATGCAGGTTTAAAAGTGTCGGCGTGGTACAAGACGGGGATAAAAATGTCTGTACTTTTTTTTTGTGATTTTTAAAACCCTAAGTGTGTTCCCTAAGATTAAAAAGAACCCTTTGATGTTGTGGATTTAATTTAGCTTCACCAGCCTTTTGTTTGGGTGTATAATGAAGGGTTTTGTTGCTCTCCTAGCTTTAAATGGTCATCGCGCAAATCGATGTCCTATCGAAAACCTTATCGATAGCGGCCGACTTGATTCGATCGTCTCGATAGCCAACGCAATCGCTAAAACACTATCATCAGGGAAAACAATCTAAAAATTTTTGTGCCAGAAGGAGAAAAAAGGAGAAGAAGACAACTCCCATCAGGTGGTCTTTTAGTCCCTGCTGTCATTTTACTTTGTTTTGAACATGCGATTTGTGATGGTGACCTGACTACTGGGGAGTGATTGGTGGGGTTTAGGTTAGTTGGTGCTTATGTAGTGTCAGTGTGGGCCTTTTCCCGGATTGTAAGCAAGTGCACACCCCCACTCCGTGATGAGGGGTTTTTTCTGCACCATGTTTCTTTCTTTCTTGTGTTTAGGGGGGCCCCACCCGGAGCGGTTTTTTTATGCATTTTTGATTGCTTTTTTTTTTTGCAAAAATGTAACATTAACTGCTTGCCTTTTTGCACAAAACCACACCAAAAACACTAAAAAAACACACCAAAAACACATTAAAAAACACCTCAAAAAGGCTCCGTGTGAAAGCACCTTTATAGTGTAGTTTATTTAGAAAGTGGCGAGGTGCGAGAACAAGGGACATTTTTTAAGCGGATATTGTATGAGGGCTGCTGGGGGCTTAGTGCCAGGGCTGATTTTTATTCCCAGTCTGGCCCTGCTTGTTCCCCTGACCCCGGCTTGTCTTCTGATTTTGTACCTCACACCCGTTCGTGTTTGACTTCGGCTTGTTTACATTTATTCCTCTGGTTCTGATTTGTGGCTTGGCGTTCCTGATTTGATATTGACCCGGACTGTTTGACTTTTCTTCCTCCTGACGACCCTCCACACTCTAGCAGTGCATGGACTGTCAACCTTTTGACTCTGACTCCTAGTGCCTTTTCTTTTTTATACTCTGGTGGCAACTATGGAGTCCTCTGCACCTTGAGGTCCTCCTCACACTCCCACATCAGAACCTCAAATTCACAAGTGCAGATACAAATTTTTTGGGAAAAAAAAAAACATTTCACTTTATTTATAAACATGAATACAATTATTCAAATATTTAGGGGACTTGCATATATTAGTCCGTCTCACTGTGCCAGCTTGAGTCCAACATGAGTTTAAAGTGCCAAATAGTAGATCCTGAGTTGGTAGCAGAGAAAGTCCATTGGGAATGGCTGGCTGACAGGGAGCTAAGCACACACCTGTATGCAACGTTTCAGAGACTGGTCTGTCCCCTTTCTCAAGCATGTGTAGAGTGAGTACTGCAGTGCTTATATAGGCCATTATCTAACAGTAGAAAAGCAAGTAACACTTTTAAAACCGTTAGAAACAACAACTAGTGAATCCGTACAATTAAAAACAGGATGGGATGTGTATTAGCACTTCTACAGAAAACCTTCAAGTTAAACGCTTCATTTAAGCCCAAAGGGACAAGTGTGCTGAATCTAAAGCTCCAGGCTGCCTCACTATGAAGCAGCCGAGTCTCCAATAAATTATCTTCTGCGCCCTGCACTTCTTTAAAAAAGAAGTCTGTAGATAATGTAGATAATGTAGACTTTTGTGATTCATGTAGATGTTGACCGGGTGACAAGCCTCTTCCAGCAGATGGCACCAATCTGCCAAGGCCAGCTTAATGGCTGGTAATTCTTGATCCCCAATGGTGTAGTCTTTTCTCTCTGTGGGGGAGAAGGTCTTAGAGAAAAAACCACATGTAAGAGTTTTACCCCTAGGGGTTTTATGGATAAGGACTGCTCCAGCTCCCATAGAAGAGGCATCGACCTCAAGGAAGAAGGCTTTCTCTATGTCAGGACGGCACAGTATAGTTGCGGTGGTGAATGCAGACTTCAGACGGTAGAAGGTTTCCTCTGCTTCAGGTGGCCAAAGCTTGGGATTCCCATTCTTTCTAGTGAACAGTAGAGAAGTGCGGAATAAACTGTCTGTAGTAGTTAACAAATCCCAGAATGCATTGTATGGACGACTGGTTGAGGCCATTGCAGGACAGCCGACAGTTTGGCAGGATCCATCTGAAGTCCCCTGTCTGAGACAATGTAACCGAGGAAGGGCAGGGAGGTCCATTCAAACACGCATTTCTCCAGCTTGGCATAGAGCTGTTTGCAACATAGGCCTCTTAGGACCTGGTGTACATGAGCACGATGAAATTCAAGATTGGTCAAGAAGACCAAATATCGACCAGATACATGACAACACAAGAATATAAGAGATCTCCAAGGATCTTGTTATTGAATTCTTGAAAAGCGACAGAAGCATTGCACATTGCATAGGTCGAAAGACATCACTGGATACTCGAAGTGCCTGTCCCGAGTATTGAACGCGGTCTTTCATTCATCACCTTCACAAATTTGGATGAGGTTATAGGCTCATCGCAAGTCTAACTTGGTGAAGACTTTGGCTCTCTGGAGCTGGTTAAAGAGCTCTGAGATCAGTGGTAGTGAATATCGGTTCTTGAGACCCCGATAGTCTACGCTGGAATGTAGTGCACCGTCTTTTTTCTCCACAAATAAAAACTCGGCACTGGCTGGAGAGGAAGACTTGCGAATAAAACCTTTTTGAAGATTTTCTCTAATATAGTCTGACATGACCTGAGTGTCTGGCACAGATAACAGAAGGTCTACAAGGCAGTCACAAGGCCCTTCCAGACCATGGTGACAAGGGCCTTGTTTTTCCACGATAACTGAGAGGTAGGCATACGAAATTCTATGGCATATTGCCTGTCTAGCAGAGCAGCCACAGTTGAAGATGCACAGCAGGGTTTCTTGAAAACGCCGTGGAATTCGACCAGGAATGTGTGGAGATTAGCCATTACATGATCACCTCTGTCCCAAAGGGGAGTGATCCATGTCAGAGCTTTCCCGGTGAAGAGACTGACCACGAATGCCACTTTGGAGCGTTCTATGTGAAACTGATTTGCTATGAGTTCCACATACATAGTGCAGTGTGTATTGAAACCCCTCTAGGCTTTAGGGTTTCCATCAAACTTAGTCGGCAAGAACAGGTGCAGCTTGGGGGTCGACAGATGCCACAGGAACCATAGCTGGGTGATTTGTTGCCATTTCTGGGCTAAAACCATCACAATGTATTGAATATTTGGCAAGGGCAAAATAGCGGGATCTGTGGCCGGATCTAACTGTTAGGACCGCTGTTAGTGGATCCACTGGTGGTGGTGTCAGCCATCTAAGGGTCCATGGTTTCCACCAGAACCCGCCGCAAGGCAGGTTGGACTTTCTGCGGAGACCCTCACGTTGCTACTCCTGACGTGACTTGTTTGCGGTGACGACCGAGATACAGAATCATATGGCAGGCTCGTAGTGGGGGACAGGCAGGAAGGTCAAGGCAGACGGCAAGCAATGTATGGTCAAGAGGCAAAGGCAGGAGGTACACGGTAGATGCAGACAGTTTTAGACTGATACTTCCAGTCTCTTCCTGGAATGCTTTCCCTAAGGCAGTAATAGCACAAAGATCCAGCAAGGACATAAGGGAAGTGACTGGACTAAATAGGGACAGCGGCCAGTGATTAACAAATCAGCTATTTAAAATTTACTGAGCCGGCGCATATGCACCCTAGGGAGCAGGGACGCGCGTGCTGCTGGGCAGGAGAACAGTGGGGAGTGAGGAGTGGTGAGGTAAATGCGGAAACCTGGTATTGCGAGTGCACAAGGCAGAGGAGAGACATGAGTGCGTCCTTGAGGCGCTGTGCTGGCAGCGGGGGCTCTCGTAGCAATAAAATTTGGCATTTAGGCAAAAAATTTAAATTTTTATTTCATCTGATCAGAGCATCTTCTTCCACCTGCTTGATGTGTCACCTAAAGAGCTTTTTATAAACTGTAAACGCCACTTCTTATGACTTGTTTTCAAAAGGGTCTTTTTTTTCTTGACACTCTTCCATAAGGGCCAAATTTGTGGAGTACATGACTAATAGCTGTCCTGTGAACAGATTCTCCCACTTGAGCTGTGGATTTCTGCAGCTCCTCCAGAGTGTCCCTGGGCCTCTTGGCTGCTTCTGTGATTAATGCTTTACTTGTCAGGACTGTCAGTATAGGTGGCCATGTCTTGGTAGGTTAACAGTTGTGCCATACTCCTTCCAGTTACAGATGATTATTAGTATTAAACAGTGCTCCTTGAGATGATCAGAGCTATGGCCTTTTTTTAAAGTCTAATTTGAAATACATTTGCTTTTTGTTCACTAAAGTTCTCTAACACAGGGGTCCTCAACTCCAGTCCTCAAGACCCACCAACAGATCATGTTTTCTGGCTTTCCTTAGCATTGCACCGGTGATTTCATTATTGTCAGTGCATTCTGTGGGATATTCTGAAAACATGACCTGTTGGTGGGCTTTGAGGACCGGAGTTGGGGAGCCCTGCTCTGACAAACTTCTGAGGCCTTCACAAAACAGCTGTAGTTATACAGGGAATAAATTACATACATGTGTACTCTAGTTAATAAGGTGACTTCTAAAAGCAATTGGTCACACTGCATTTTATTTAGGGGTATTAAAGTACAGGAGGTTGAATACATAGGCACACCACACTTCAGTTTTTTAATTTGCAAAAATTTGGAAAAGCTTCTATCATTTTCTTCACACTTCACAAATACTTGGTATCTTGTGTTGCTCGATCACATAAAATATCAATAAAATACAATTAAGTTTGTGGCTGACTGTAACATTTAAAAAATAAGAACAGTTCAAGGGGTAGGAAGACTTTCATAACCCACTGTAGAAAAGATAGTATTAATGTGGTTTAAAATGTTCTATAAATGCAATGTTTGTATGGGTTTTATTGCTTGCTGTGTGCAGCTGTGTCTTTTGTATTGGAGAGTTTGATAAGACATTACTGACATTTGTAGGTTGAAGAGCAGATGCAACACTGCTGTAAAGAAACCCAATATCTTTCCAGAGCCTGTGAATACAGAGTGCTAATCAATACAAGAGAGGAAAACGAATAGAGATGATGCTATCTAGCAGACAGATCACAAGATGAAGGTGATCAACGTGATACACAAAGATAAGTATAATATAACCATTGTTGAGCATCAGGTAATGCATGAGATGTATTAGATAATCTGTTTAGATGTAACACCAGTGTCAAAGTTGAGGAAATAAATATACTAGACTGTCACTGTTAAACCTTGCAAAATAGTCAGTACTCATAGTAAATGTATACAGATGGGACCAGTGCAATTTTATCTGATCCTTATAGATAAGAATAATAATGATGATAAAAATGAAACTCTAGAATAGTAGGATAAGGGTTCAAGGACTTGTCCATAAAAAAAACTAACAATGCTAACCTGTGATTTCTGTGAGTCTGGCTTCCTTAAAGGGATTTTGCTGATCTCAGTGGATGTGGGGATGGACGCACTTGTGCAACTCTCTTCCATTCATGTCCATAAGGGTATAATCACACTGCGTTTTTTAGATGCCTGTTTGGATCTGTGTTTCAGACCTTAAATGGACGCCAATCAAAAAGCCCAGACTAAATAACAAAAATAAACCCATCACACAGGTAAATGATAACAAAATACTACAACGCCAAACAAAACTACATTTACCCAATAAAATAAATATTTCTTTATTGAAAGTAAAGTAACACAAATACAAAAATAAACAATAGCGGTGCAAAAAAGTGCCAAAAGTGCTTCAGGTAAGTATATCCCAAATCAAAATAACTCAATAAAAAAAAAGGATAATAAAAATGGTACACATGATTTAGAGTAATATATTGAAGAAATACAAATGCCCCAACAAGGTAACATAAATAATACATATATAATCAAACCAAGGTGACGAAGCATTCCTGCGAAACGTGCGTTGGGTCTTTTCAGCGTGCTATTTGGTCTGTATTATCCCATTATTATGGCTTTATTTTGAATTGGTTATTTATACACATTGGTTTGATTATATATGTATTATTTATGTTACCTTGTTGGGGCATTTGTATTTTTTGAATATATTACTCTAAATCATGTGTACCATTTTTATTATTCTTTTTTTTTATTGAGTTATTTTGATTTGGGATATACTTACCTGAAGCACTTTTGGCACTTTTTTGCACCGCTATTATTTATTTTTGTATTTGTGTTACTTTACTTTCAATAAAGAAATATTTATTTTATTGGGTAAATGTAGTTTTGTTTGGCGTTGTAGACCTTAAATGGACCCAAACACGCATCTAACAATGTTAAGTGTGATTTACATTAGACACAGTGATTTACAATAAAACACAGACGTCTGAACGCCAATGTGTCTTTCTGATGCATCTTTCGGATCCGTTCAAAGAATTGTCATATCAATTCTTGATCTGCTTTATGCAGCAGACGCCCTATTTAAAACTATAGGGTGCATTTCTGCTGCAGCCAAACATGCAGCACATTTTGGCCGTGTTCACACGGCTTATTCCCGACGGATTTGTGAGCGCAATCCGGCTCACAAATCCGCCGTGAATAAGGGGCGGGACGGGGGCGGGGCCGGAGCGCGGCGGGGGCGCCGCTCCCCGGCCCCATAGACTTGCATTATCCACGGCGTGTATTGCGCCTGGATAATGTGCATGTCACTTTCTCCCCGCCCGGCGGATTCGCCGAGCGGGAAGGAGCGACGGAATCCACTGTTCTCTATGAGAGCAGTGGATTAACGTAATGACTCCGACGGATTGGCGCCGTACTGCAGCGCAAATCCGGCGCGCAGTACGGCGCCAATCCGCAGCAAAATAAGCCGTGTGAACGAGGCCTTTGGGTACGTCTTTGGATACGCTTTCTGCAGCACTTTCAATCACCGTGTCAACATACCCTAAGTTCTAAATATAGCTGAGCACACTGCATACGAAACTCTCAATGAAATGAATGTGGAGGAGGGCCACAAGTACCGCTGTCCCCATACACTGAGATGGATGGCTTGTAGCGCGTATGACAGGTGGTCAAACTACTTTAATGCTTGACGATCAACTTATGACAAGTGGATATTTGGCTATTCTTGTCAAATGATTGTCTAGCTTTCCCAGGTTGTCCAAACCCATCGCTGGCACATATTGAGTACTGTGTGGGATAACTAGTTCTATGATGTCCATATTCTTAAACAAGACCGGAAGAGTATTATCTAATGTGAACCTTTTTTTTTTCCATTATGTTCAGATTTTAAGGCTTCAAACTACAGGACTAATGGCTGAGGAGAAAATTCCATGACATGTCCCCTTCTGATTTCTTTCAGGTGCAGTGTTGTCATGGAGACCTTGCATTGATTCAGTTGAGCAAATACATCAATATCTACATCCTGCCCGACAGTCACAGTAATGCGTGGGGACATGTATGTTCATGGTGATTAAGATTCACACGAGGTCGTCATGATGACACTGCACCAACAGAAATCAGAACAAGAACTAGCACTGGATCTGGGCCTGTCACATCAAGTGATCTTGCATAAGCAAAGACATAAAATCTAGAAGAAAACAAAACCTACTTTTTTATTGCAAATTAAAATATCATGGTTTTTTTTTATATTCAAGAAAAAGCTTTATTGAACAGACTGTCAAAACAGGTATAAAGCAATACAGAATCCAAAATGTGGACATAAGATAAAGCCAGAGACAGTGTGATAATAAACAATGCAAAGGTCAGCAACAATATAATATGAGACAATCAGTCCAAGAGAATGTTATTGACGATGAAACGTCATCCAAACAGGGCCACATGACAGATAGTACCCAATCCAGGGGCAAACGATCTAAGTGATCCTAAAATACCCTAAACAGCTTGAGCATTAAATCTCGTAATCCAAAAGAAAAAGAGAAAGAAAAAAAAAAAAAGGGGGGGGGGAAGAAACAACAAAACAAGACAAAAAACAAATCCCAATTGAAATAAACAGAGAAAAGAATTTGGACTGGCAGGATATTGAGGTCAGAACAACACGAAAGACAAGACAACACTGTCGCACACCACACCCATCAGACACCCACACACACACACAAGAGGAAAAAAAACAGTTTCTGTGGGGGGCCTTTAAGAGTTCCCCCTTGTTCCTCTCTATCACTTCCTAGATACCTTGCCTACCAGTCCTATATACTGTATGTGTGTTGGGTGTCTTGTCTGCCAGCCGCACACGTAGTCTAGGTGTTAAGTGCCGGGTTTGTCAGACAGGTGTACGGATGATACACTGTGTGAGCTGCTCCGGGCTCTGCATCCCCTGGATTAGTTCTTAAATATCATGTTTTTAAAGATAAAATAGTCTCTATTATCTAAAACACATATCTATCACATATTACTACTGCCACAAACCAAACATTACAAATCATTAGCTTTCAAATTGCTGTGTACATGAAAAATAAAAAATGTTACAGCCCTTGGAAGTTGGAAAAAACAAAAAAACAAAATACAAAAATAGTTGTGACCAGAGGGGGGGGGGGGGTGGTTAAAGAGATTGTCTCACTACAAGAATTGCTTTTTATGTTAAAGATCTTTCAAATACAAGTCACTTTGCAATATGTGTCCATTAACAACGTCCTACATAATCATAGATATTTCCTCTTGTATAGGCTGAATCAGCTCTTCAGGTTGCTATAGCTACAGACCTGTTCTATCTCTCCTGATATGCTGGCTGCACTGGTCGCTATAGCTACAGACCTGGTGTCCTCAGCAGCTCATTACTGCAGGCCAGTAAAGCCAGCAAACACTGAATTCAAAAATGAAACTGAGAAAACAGGACTGAGGTAAGATGAATCGATATAGTGAGACAACCCCTTTAAAGAGGTTATCCCACAATGAGTATAAAGTCTGTTGAAATACTGCATGAAAATATAAGCACATTTTTTTTAAAATAATTAAAAGTCCAAGACCCCTTATAGTATGGTGCCTCCTGTCTTTACAGTCTATAGCAATGTTTGCTGCCATCTAAAGAGCGGTGTGCTGGTGAACAGAAATGCTCGGTCACTTTTTCTACAGCCAGTCCTCTGTTCATTGTAGAACAGCTAAGATGAAATAGCTTTCTGATTGTCTGGGAAGGTTCAGAGGTTTGGTGTAACCTTGGAATTCAGCATAAATGACTTGTTCTTCTCAGCTTGTTAGAATTGTAAAGTTCGGTAGGAAAGTAAGAAGAAACTATGGGGGCATGTTTGAGAACTGTGTAGGTGTAAGACTTTCTTTGTTGTCCATAGCAAATCAATCAGAGCCCACCCCCCTTTCATTTTTTTCAGAGCACTGTATTAAATTAAAGGGGAGCCCTGATTGGTTGCTACGAGCAACAAAGAAAGTATTTCATACATGAGGCCATATATATTTAACTGCCAGAGGGTTAAGTGGACTGATTCTTTCCATAGCCTGGCACAAGCGGACAGATGGGTGCTAGATCATGACAAAGGTATTTGTCATGATAGAAAAACTGTAAATTTCTTTACAACCGCTATTAATAACCTTTGAGAAAACTTACCATGAAAAATATTCATGAAGTATCCCTTAATAGATATTTTGGCTTCTAAAAATAACATTTATTGTAACGAACCGGAGTAGTGAATCCACTGGACCACCGCAAGCAGTGGTACAGGCCACACCAGGGAGCGGAGCCTAAGTGGGTCCCGGTATTCACCAGACCCCGCTGCAAGGCAGGGATTCCACCAGGTCGCTACCCCTGAAATGACTTTCTTGCAGACGCAGCTGAGGTGTGATGCAGTACAGAAACGATAGACAATCTCGTAGTCGCGGTCAGGCCAGAAGTTCAGGGCAGGTGGCGAAGAATCGTGCTTGAGAAACGTGAGCGAACGGAACTGATACACGGGAAAGGCAAACCAGACTTCAGAAAGGCTTCTTTGCATAGGTACGGGCACTATGAATTCGGCAGAGGCATACCGGAGGTGGAACCATTATATAGGGTCAGCGGCCAGCAATCAACCAATTACCGGCACGCTGGCCCTTTAAATCTGAGAGATCCGGTGCACACCCTAAGCAGCGGGGGCGCGCGCACCGGCCAGCCGACAGAAATGAGGAAGCAGGAGCGCGCCCAGGGGAGCGAGTGCGCCACTCGCTCCAGGCGCAAGAGAAGACGTGGATACACGAGTGCGGCGGCAGTCCGAACTGCGGGCTGCAGTGCCACTTGTGACATTTATTATTTTGTAATATAAAAATGTATACAATTATGTAATTTACTCTGAATTCATTCTTCTCAGCTGTTGAGACCTCTGCTTGTAGCCATTACAAGGAATCCGCCACTAGGTTTGAGGTCACTTAACTAACAACATATCCTTATATAGGGGGTTAGTGTCTTAAAACTGCATTTATCAGATCTGGCTTCATTGCTTATGAGTAGTTAAGAGTAGTGTATTACCCTCAGCTTTATCGCTATACTTCATCTGCTTCATCGGTGTACATGTGACTCAAACCTCTAGAGGTGAGATCTGAACTCATCTCCACTAAAGTAATTGTTATTAAATTTATGGGAGTAGCCCACCTCATAAAAAAAAGCATTTGAGTATCTCCCGGGCCCCCAGTGAAATAAAAACAGTCATACTCACCCTTTGCCGGTCACTGATTTAAGCGACGCATCTATCCGGTCTCCGGATGACCCGCCGTCACTTCCAAATGGGGATGTCACTGCTGGGGGATATGCCACTGACTTCCATGATTGTATAAAAATGGTGATACAAAGTAAATTTCCAAAAATTAAATAAGCTTTTTTTTTTTTTTTTTTTAAAGTAGTAAAAATATAAACTATATAGATTTGGTACAGCCATCATTGTACAGCCCTGCATATAATATATTTAATATTTATAATATTTCTTCACCTGTTGTAAATGACTTCTCTGCTTATATTGCATTTTGTTATTTTTAAAGATTCTAAGTTCCTTTGAAGGTCCATGTCTTATGTGTATAAAATGTCTGTAAATTTCAGTTTCTTGTACAACATCATGTCTGAAGAAGGGAGCTAGTACTCTCAAAAGCTCACCATCAAATATACTCAGTTAGCCTCTAAAGGGTATCGCCTGATTTCTTCACTCTTCTACTACTTTCTATGGCTAACACGGTACAACATTATACTATATATATATATATATATATATATATAGTAGAGGAAAAAGAAGATGGTGGAACCGGCGCACATGTCTATCCAGGAATGCCAATAATTCAGGCAGGGAGATCCAGAAAATTAACTTTATTATCTAAAAAAGCTAGGGCGATAACTCAGCCAATCTAGAACAATCTAAAAGTAAGTAAAACCCGACGCGTTTCGTGTTTAATCAAACGCTTCCTCAGGGATGAATCCCCGAGGAAGCGTTTGATAAACGCGAAACGCGTCATAGTCCCGAATGTCCCGTTGCCATTTACGGCGTTTACCCTCCTCCAAATCAGCTCTAAATTTAGTGAGAAAAGCATCTTGTTTAGTAATAAAGTCATTAAAATCTTCCAAGGATAAGGTGTTTTTCAAAGCTTCTTTAGCATCAATCAGTTTCTGAGATACAGAACACAAGTCCTTATGTAAAAACTCTAAATTCAGCAAAATGACATCAAATGCATACTTATTGGAGATTAACTCAAACCTCGAACGAAATTCCATATCCTGAGTAAAAAAATTAGGCTGTAATCGAGTACGCATGCCCCTGGGTATACGGTTATGTTTGTAATACTGTTTCAAAGTAACCAAATGAAGCTCTAATGTGACACTTTTCTTTGAAAGATTCTCATAATTACGTTGTAAAACCAAAGCTGATGGTAAATCCAGGAAGGCGGAATCTCCCTCAATCCTGTCCAATATTCTGGAAACATCCCTGTCAGTGTAGGAAAAGACATGATTCGGCACTGATGTAGCATTTAAAGAATCCATGCTTGAAAAAAAGAAAAAAGAAAAAAATAATTTTTTGAAAAAAAAAAGGTGTGCTATCCTAGACGATTATCAAAAATATGGAAAACGGAAGCACCACCATGAATATTAATACTAATATAACTGGGTGCAAGCAGAAAAAAGACCCCCGTCTAAAAGTCCAATGATCAAAAATTAGGAAAAACTGCTGCACTCCCAAAATGTGATGAAAAAAATCAGCACTTTATTACATGCCTACAGACGACGTTTCGGCTCACACGTGAGCCTTCTTCAAGAAAAGTTAAAGTGAACACAGCAAGCTTATAAAGGGTGGTAACAATTCATATGCAAATAAGTGAATACATAATTGAATATACATTGAGTTAATACATAAATACAATCCAAATTTTACTCCATAATTAGTGCAGATCACAGTGAAAGAAATTGAGTGATAAAAACATAGTGCATAATATTCATGATATTTGAGTTACATGATGCAATCATACATATGAATACATGTCATTTAAAGTATTCAGTGAAGTGCATAAAAACAATTAAGCCCACCAACAACAAAAAATTACGCAATTGTGTGTTTTTCACATTTCACTCACCAAAAGGTTTTTTTGGGGGGGATTCGTAGAACATCATATGATATGGTAAATGGAACCAGTAAAAAGTACAGCTTTTTCCTAAAAAAAAAAAACAAGCCTTGAAACGGCTTTGTAGATGGTAAAAAAAGGTGAGGAGAGAAAAAAAAATGGAAACAAAAGGCGTGGAGGAAAAAGCAATATAAGCTAAAGAATGTCGGAAAGGGGTTCAATGTTATAAACAGAGGTAGCATCAAGAAATTTCCACTAATGTGAATTAAATTTTTTCTTTCAAATGGTACATAGAAAGCAAGAAAATATCATTGGACAATAGCAAGCTTCGTACCACATATGCTGACAATCATTACTGCCATTTTATCCACAATAACAATACCTTGTGAGATAATTTATCAAAAGGAAGAAAGAATGTTAGGAATTTGGAAGGTCCATTAAATGCAAAAACAATGAAGAAATCATGGTGACATGAAAACGAATGCACATGTTATTTAAAGGGTACTGTAGCCAAGGCAACCATTTAGCCTTTTATAAGCACTCTCAACACTCTGATGTTCTCCATGTTTGGAATATGATAGTAAAATCTAACAATAATTAACAATTTTGCTGCTATAATTGATAACTTTTGGTCCAATTTGAAAACAATTTTTATCTTATTTTAAGTTTCTAGTTGTACCATATGGAGGAGGTGTCTAATGTAGTATTTTTAGGCTGAGTGGGAGAATTGTGATCATAGTTAACACAACAATGTTGATGAGAATATCATTTGTAATTATGGGAAATCAATTCAGTATCAGTCTGTTCTTTACAGGCAAACAGTGTGACCCACATTAGTCATTTCTATCTAAAGTTTATCAGAATTCTAGTGAAACATCCTCTGCCCAGATTTTAATAATGTTGATATTATTGGTTTAATCTAGAGTAGAAAGAATGACCCCAGCATATTATCATAGCACGTTCCCATAATTACGTTGTAATATAATATAGATGTTATAGGCCTCATTTATCAAAACTGTTTAACAGTAAAACTGTCTGTTGCCCATAGCAACTAATTAGAGCTCAGCTTTCATTTTTTAAATTGCTCTGGAAAATGGAAGCTAATTGATCTAATTGGTTGCTATGGGCAACAAAATCAGTCTTTCTGTTAGACAGTTTTGATAAATGAGACTCATTATGCTTGTTGCATGAAGTACATATAAGTTTGCCGCCCCTTATGTACACAAGGTCGACTCTTAGAGCACTTCTTGTCTTTGTGCTATATCAAGCTGACACTGCTGTCCCTTAAAACCCCTTAAAGACTGGCTCATTTTTTATCTTTTTGCTTTGTGTTTTTTTATCCCCGCCTTCCAAGAGACATAACGTCTGAATTTTTTCGTTACCCTACCTGTATGCAGGCTATTTTTTGGGGAAATGAGTTTTATTTTTTAATGGTACAATTTAATGCACCATATAATGTATAGGGAACCAAACATTTTTTGGAGGGGGGGGGGGTTGGGGAAAAAAAACAATTGAGCATATTTTTGGGGGGTTTGTTTTTATGAAGTTCACTGTTTGGTATAGCTGACATTATCTTTATTTTGCAGAGAGGTGGGCACCACTAATAATGCAAACGAGGTGCAAGCTGTATGTCAAACCTATATGTAAAGAAAAGTAAGAAGAGAGACGTACAAGAAAATCTGCACCCCCAAAAATTATTTATTGTAATAATATAATACACTTGGACAAACACACTGCAATCAGTAAAAATACTTAAAACCATCCACCATAAACTGAATTCCTGCTATGTACGCAACTCTATCATAAAGTACGCATACAATGGTCAATAAACTCAAATGGGCCACATGTATGAAAACGATTTAGGTCTAATACTCCCTTTTTTGCCCATAGGTTACTATGGGCAAAAAAGTGAGTATTAGACCTAAATCGTTTTCATACATGTGGCCCAAAAAGTCACTCCTAAACTAAAAAAAATAGTATATTTGTGTGATGAACACACAAAAACTTATATGGGTTATGAGGGTTTACTTCACATTTGGTCCCTGCAGGGATTTGAATGTAGGACCCTTGGGCTGAAAGGCAGAAGTGCTAACCAATCAGCTACATTGTAGCTACTCTAAGCTCTTTACATAAACAGAGGGTACAGAGCTCTAACAGTTTAAAATTGTAATTAACTTTGGTCAATAGGCTGCCATGCTACAGATAAGACTCAGAAGGGAGTGACTCACCATGGTCAGATGGCAGCTTGTGAAGTGGGCCACATATCTGTGGCACCGAGGACTCATTGAGAGTTAAAGAAAACATTTGTTTTCAGTTATTGCCTCAAAAGGTTGCACAACAAAATATGAAAAGGGGTTGTCTCACTACAAAGATTAGCTTTAAATATGTAGGTACCGGTAATTGAAGAGGTTTTTCAAATATATTCCTTTATTTTTTTGGGCTTTGTTGAGGAGATAATATGTTATCAGCTCTGAGTGCACACAGGTGTCTCTAGTTTACCCACTTGCTCTCTCCTTCTCTCTCTGCTCTATATCATCTGATAGAAGGGGGTGATGACAGGTTGGACTGCCAGCAGCTTGAGAACAGTGTGTTATCTCAGACAAGTAATTAGTCTCCTTTGTTTGTTTACTTTGAGCTCTGTAGCTTTCTGCACTTATAGATAACATCTCCTATTCTCATGTCAGTGCTATTAGAAGAGCTGTGAATGCCGAGCTGATATGCTAATCACTGCTATAGAACGATGTTCAGCCTGACCAGGAAGAGACAGGATGCATGAATCTGAATCTGCTTTAGACCCAGTGAAACAGCGTGGTGAGACAATCCCTTCACATTATGGGTACCATCATATTTTTCCTGGTCACTTTAATTAGTTTGTTTTTTAAACATTTTCAATTGAACTATAATTCAAACAATGTCTGGTTTTCTTTAGTTGTTTTTCAGTAAATTTAAATTTATTGATACATTTGTCAGTTATTTCTGTGACCGTTGAGGGTTTTTCTTACTTTTATGAAAGGATACCAACATTTTTGTCCATGTGTGTATCTCTGATACTAACCACTGACAATGGGTGCCAGCTATAATTAACAGCTGGCCCCCACGGGTATGGAGCAGGCTCCGCTTGTGAGTCTGTTTTGTACACCCTTAACAGCACGATGTACAATTACATAATTTTGCATTAAGGGATTAACAGAATAGTATTAAAATAATAGATACATTTTCATTCAGATAGCCTGGCCTAGCACGGTGGCATGATACGCATTTTCATGAAGTCATGGACTATCCTTAGTATAGGCCACCAATATCAGATCAGAGGTGTGCGACTTCTGGCATCGTTCCCTATCAGCTGAATTAAAAGGCCACAGCAGTATAGTCAGTACTGTAGCCTGTGTTCACATAGTTCCATACATTTTAGAGTTGTTGTGCCCTGTGAACTGCTCATTTAAACCAATCTATTACATACAACAATTAATGTATATGATAAATCAAAAATATACCCACCCTACAATCATGGATAATGAAATTACATTATGTTGCATTTTTAATAAGAAAACTGTAATTTACAAAATATTGTTAATTCCTAATAGATTTTAAAATAAGAACGGACAGAGGTTTTCAATAAAGCAGTAAGCAGACAGTTTGATTTGCCAAGTTTCACTTCATATGCTGCATATTAAATGTTTCATTGATATCCATGGAAGACTGAGGACATTAAATATATATTGTCCATAAAAACATCCATTTGATGTACTGACCCTATAGAATTTTTAAAGGACGGCTCATGTTGTTACTAATGAAGCATGTTTTCAGTAGACTTTGAAATGCTTTGATATTAAAAATACAGACTTAATATCATCCCATCTGTATTTGAATAATTCATTTTCCATTCATATTTGCCCAGTTACATTTATACCATATTCAGCATAAAGAAATAATCTCCAAAATCAGAAATAGCTGTAAACTGCAATGATATCATTAGATACTAAAAAGAGCAATAAAATGCACATAAATCAGTGGTTGAATGGCTCTAGCTTCATCATGCCGATTTAGCAAGGCTGAGCTTGTCATTTCTCACAGCTCTGTGATATCATGGTATATTAAGCAGGACTGTATCTTGTGTAGTACTTTATTCTGGTGAGTAAAAAAAAAGTGATGGAGCAGAAACATGCTCTGTTCTTTCTTTAACTACACACTATAATGTTCTTCTTCTACCCATCCAGTCGTGTCCAACCCTTGGATACCCTGTGGGCCAGTTTTCACCATGCTTCCCTGTTTTCCACAGCTTCTTTGAGTTTCTTGATGTTCATTCCTGTGCCATTCTTGATGGTCTCTAACCAATGGGCCTTGATTCCTCTGGATTTATCATCCAGAGAAGCATCTCCTTTTTTAGTGAATTTGCCTTCATAACATGGCCATAGATCAGTTTCTATATGGTCAGCTTGCCTTTCTGGGTTAATATGATGAAGAACATCTTTGCTAGTGATCTGAGTTGTCCATGGAAGTCTTCTCCAGCACCACAGCTCAAAAGCATCAATTTTTCATCTGTTTGCTTTCATGAGCATCAATGCTTGAGAGTCATACGTCCTGATTGGGAACACAATGGTAGTATCACATTTTTGGTGGTGACTCGCATCCTTG
>JAODAL010066727.1:0-17631 GCA_025379985.1 Phyllomedusa bahiana
GCTGTCCCGTGACCTCCACACGTGTCTTTCCCCCTTCTGACTCATGCGCGGGGCCGGCCGTGACCTCCACACTGTGTCATTTTGCCACTCTCTGACCTCATGCTGCTGCTGTGGCTGCTGCTGTGACCTACACACTGTGTCATTGTGCCACTGTCTAACCTCATGCTGCTGCTGTGGCTGATGCCGTAACCTACACAATCTGTCATTGTGCCACTGTCTGACCTCATGCTGCTGCTGCCGTGACCTCCACACTGTGTCATTGTGCCACTCTGTGACCTATTCCTGTTTTTGCCACCTCCAGAATGTCATTGTGCCACTGTCTGACCTCATGCTGCTGTGGCTAGCGCTGTCACCTCCACACTCTGTCACTAATGTTGCCACCTGAGCTCTCAGCTTGTTTTTTTCCAGCTTTCTCTGGCATGACTTTATCAGGCAACATTCCTGCGTCAGTTTTTTGGTCAGTTTTGACCTCTTAAGTGCCCAGGGAATTTTATAGTGAAGCGATTCTAAGAGCGGCGGCAGTCATGTGCGTGTCATTCTAAAACAGAAGATTGTATGAAGACCAAACCAAGCTCCCTCTGCATATTTAAGCATGGCACAACATTCTACAGCACCCTGCAGGCTCTGTGCAGCCTGGAAATAGCTGTTTTTTAACGTTTATTAAGTTATTTTTTGCCGAGAAATTCGGCGAAGTGAACGAAACGAATTTCGGGAAATTCGCCCATCTCTAATTAGGATACAGAAATTTTCTAGTAACTGCTGTGTTATTTCATTGGTGCAAAACCCATGTTTTCTTATCCTTATAACTTTTAAATAGCTGTTTTTCACTTTGACGCAGCCCAGTTTTGTTCAAAGAGCCACCTTGTACTTACATTAGGATACAGAAATTTTCTAGTAACTGCAGGTGTATTTCATTGGTGCAAAAACCACCTTTCTTATCCATATAACTTTTACATAGCTGTTTTTCACTTTGGCGTAGCCCAGTTTTGTTCAAAAAGCCACCTTGTATTTAAATTTGAATACAGAAATTTTGTAGTAACTGTTAGTGTATTTCATTGGTTCAAAAACCACCTTTTGTTATCCTTATAACTTTTAATTAGCTGTATTGTACGTGGTGCGACTCAGTTTTTTTCAAAGAGACACCTTGTACTTAAATTTGGAAACAGAAATTTTGCAGTAATTGGTGGTGTATTTCATTTGTGCAAAACCCACCTTTTCTTATCCGTATAACTTTTAAATAGCTGTTTTTCACTTTGACGCAGCCCAGTTTTGTTCAAAGAGCCACATTGTATTTAAATTTGAATACAGAAATTTTGTAGTAACTGTTAGTGTATTTCATTGGTTCAAAAACCACCTTTGTTATCCGTATAACATTTAAACAGTTGTATTGCACGTGGTGCGACACTTTGGGCGACATGTATGAATCTCGCCACGTCGGGGCGCACCTTTCCGCCGGCTTTCCGGCGAAATCTGCGCCTGATTTATGTCGCGCCGTGGCGTTGCTCATACATTCCATGTAAAGTCCGCAGCGCCTCGCCAGTGTTTGAGGCGCAGTGCGGGACTTAGGCGCAGTGCAGCACTGCGCCTATGATTTGCCGCCCGGGGTAGTGCACTCATACATGCGGGGAAAAGTCCGCCGCGCCTCGCCATGTGTGGGCGCAGTGGGGGAACTGAGGCGCAGTGCGGGGCTGCGCCTAAGATTCGCCGTCCGAGGAGGTACGCTCATACATGCGGGGAAAAGTTCCCTGCGCCTCGCCAGTGTGTGAGGTGCAGTGCGGGACTTGGGCGCAAAAAGGACGGGCGCCGAAAATCTGTTCCGATGCAAAACAGGCTGGAAAACAGCGAGAAATCATTCCACATGTCGGTTGCGGAGTATGAATCAAAAATCGGCCTTTATAAAGGCTTTCAACAGTCTCAGAAAAGAGCTCAAACCTCAAAAATGAAAAATACATTAAAAAAAAATCACTTTCCAATATCCTAATTCAAGAATTAGGATATTGGAAATTGCTGGGAAATACAGTAAATTCAAATTCTGAAAGCTATTCTCATTGTCGGCAGAAAACCCCGCCAATCAGAATAGGAAACGACCATGAAACCATAAAACCTATGGAGAACTATTGACCAATCAAACAAAGGCGGGGCAGTTACAAAATACAGTACAAATGCAGAAAAGAGCTGATTGGTTGAGCTAAGCGGGGGCTTGGCTATCCCGACCAATCAGAATAGGAGCGGGCAGGACCCATTATAGCCTATGGAAAGTTTGAACAAATCAAAATCAAAGGCGAAACAGTTTTAAAATACAGTAAAAATGCAGAAAAGAGCTGATTGGTTGAGCTAGCGGGGCTTTGGGTATCCCAGCCAATCAAGGGGGCGGGGAACCTTTTTTCTCCCATTGTAAATCTATGGAGAATTGGCGCAAATGAAAACTCACCCTCAAGCCCGTGCGGGCATGGAGTTTTGAATTGAAAAAAAACCTTTTTAATTAAAAAGTAAATCATTATCAGGGTAAAATTATTCTTCAGAAATTTAAGTGGGTTTTTTTTAAAAATATTTATTGCTTACCGATCCAATATCAAATCTTTGGGGGGACACGACATTTGAGCAAAATATTAATCCAAAGTAATTTTTCCTTGGACTTAAAAATCTATAATTTAAAAACCTGCCCTTTAGATCAAGTCTGATTCTTTGGGTTTGGGAAGTGGGGAAAAAGAACTCCCTAGTAGTTCATTTCGACTTAAGAAAATCCTTTTTGAAAAAAGTGAAAACAAAACACTAGAAAAATTTCCCCTTTTCCCCAAAGGTTTTAAATAATCTGAAAAGAAAAAGCATCCCCAAAAATTTAGAGGGGGAATCCTTACTTTACCCCAAAAGAACCCAAAATCTACAAAACTCCCAAAAAAGAATAAATTTTCAACCGGGAAAAAAAAGGGGACCGGGGAAAAAATAAACAATACTAAGGGAAACCCCCAAGAAATTTTAAAAAAGGGAGACCTTTAATTTTTTTAAAAATTTAAGCCCACCCCCCCCCCAGAGAAGTATTGTCCCCTCTGACGCAGAATTTCCCCAATACCAACTCACAAACTAAATACAAGGGCCCATGGAAAAGAAACAAAAGGGGCTAGATCCCAGAAAATGGGGACCACGCCAAATTTTTAGGGGGGAAGGGGGGTATTTTAAAAAGGGTTAAATTAAAGCCCCCTCACCCCTGGGAACTCCCCAAAACACCCCCCCCTTTTTTAGAGGGTGGAGAGGGGCCCCGCATTTTGGGGCCGAACCAAACCCTCAGAAGTAACCAAAAACTAAACAGCATCAAATATTAAACTTTAAAAGATAGACAAATAATAATTTTGAGATTTTCCCGAATTTTACAAGGGGTTTTGACTTTTTTTACCCCCCCCACCAAAATATAAATTTATTTTTCATGGATTTTAAAAAATGAACATCTATTTGTTCGTTTAAACTCAAATGGCAAAAAAATTTTTTTTTAAAATTCAAAAATAAATCAATGGGCCAAAAAGTTTTGGGGGTCACGAAAACAGGATCTGGAAAAGGTTTTAAAAACACTCTAGTGTTTCCCCTTTTGGGGAGGAAGGGAAAAAGGGGGAGGAAAAAACTAATTTGAAGCTTAAAAATAGGGAAATCCCCCCAGTCCGGAACACATAAATTGGGTTTATTTTTTTTCAAAAAGTCCCAAAAAAACTTCGTGACTAGGGAACAGAGATTACTTTTCCCAATTTAAACTTTATAGGAAAGGGGGAAATTTGAAAAACGTTGTTTAGCACTGGAAAAGAATTTAATTTCCCATTTTTCACAAACCTCCGAAAAGGGGGGGAAAAATAGTCCCAAAAAATCAGACATGTACAAACAGGGTGTGTAATGACTCTTAAGGACAAAAGGTAAATTAATTTATATCTTTCCCCAAGGATCCAACAACAGCCTTTACATAAACTAGAGAGGGGTACTTGTTGAGGGTTTTGAAATTGGGCTTATAATCCCCAAACAGGGAAATTTTTAAAAAATGTGCCCTTCTAACCCTTTAAAAAACCGACTTTTTTCTCCCGGATCCCTAAAATCCAAAAGGGCTGTACCCCCAACTTAAAGGTAACCCAAAAGTTTCAGGGGTGGGAAACAATTTTCCAAAATGTAGGGATTTATAAAATTTAAACCCTCCCTTTCAGGATTTCCCTAATTTCATTGCCTTCCCCCCATAAGGGGGATTTCTTTAAATCTTTTTTCGTAGATTAAAGGGATCACGGGGGTTAATAAAAAAAAGTACTACTGGGGGGTCCATAGATGTTGAAAAAGCCCATACAGAAAAAATTCCAAAATGAAAAAAAATATCCACAGTTTAATATTTTTTTGTTTCCCCAAGAATAAAGAATTTCAAGGTCACATGCTTTTGTCCCTTAGACTACTTATTTTGGGGGCTACGGGATTAATTTCCTTTGCTTTGCAACAAGACCTTCCACCACTCAGGGGCAAACCCCAAAAAGGGTAAGCCCTGCGCTCCTGCAAAAATGCAAATCTTTTCCTGGGGTGGTGGGGGGCTACCTTTTATATCTCAACCCCGGGAAAAAGTCAATGGCCCCCCCCGATTTTTATTTTGGGGGGGGTTTCATCGATGAAAATCATCCAAATTTCTCGGGAAGGTACAAAATTCATTTTGGGGGGTTTGTTGCACAAAACCCAAAAAAAACAATGTTTGGGAGCACTTCACATTTTTAAAAGCCCGGAGAGATGTTTACCTTTTTCCCGGGTGTTTCTTTTTTATCCCAAAAAATCCCGAATGGTAACCCTTCATACAAGAACATAAAAAGGAAAACCTACAGCAACTAACCCGCTTGTTTTCCCGGAGAAATTCCAATCCATTTACCCTGCAAGAAGGAGGAAATACACCCCAAAGGTCAATTTTTGAGAGTTTTAAGGGGAAATTGCTCCAGGGGATGGGGGATTTTAGGCAAAAAAAACCCGGTATTTTGAGGGGAGAGATTTTCTCCAAAACGGGAAATCCTACAAAAAAATTTCCCGGGAAACACCCTTTTGACAAAGCAAAAAAAAACAAAATAAGGGCAACTCTATTAAAGGGGTAAGCCCCAGGTAGATAAAGAGACCAAAATTGGCAAGTAAAAGTTCAACCTTTGTGAAAACGATAAACTTTAAAAAAGTTAAAAACAATTCCCAAAAAAAAAATAGGGGGGGCCTTTGATGTTAAAACCCAGGACTAAAGATAACTTCCTCCAACCCCCCCGGGTAAACCTAACGGCTAAAGGGGTAGATCCATCAAAGAAAAACCCGGTCCATACCCTATAAAAAACCCAAAAAACCCTTCAGGCACCTGGTTAGAAAGGGGAAAACCCAAAGGGGGCCCTGTTTAAATGGTGGGCAGAGATGTGGGACCTGCCCATATGAAAACAAACCAAGTCCTTTTCCCAAGGGGCCTTTTTTTAAAATGGGAAACCAAAATTTTTTATCCGGGGAAATTTTGCCAATTTTAGGACGGAAGGAAATAATTTTAAAATGTTAAATCCCCTGCCCCACCTTTTTAAATTTTTTGAAAAAAAGAAGAAAATTCCAAAGAAGGGTGGGCCCAACATCGGGGGACATACGAAAAAGAAAAGACACACCCATTACCCGACCTTTTGTGGGACAGTCATAATGGGGAATGGGAATATCTGCGCTTTTGGTTTTAAAAAGGTTTGTAAGACGCCCCCCAGAAGGGGAGGGAATGGCAAAAACCCCCAATTTGTGGGAAAGAGGGCCCAAAGGATTTTCCAAATTTGGGAATTTCTGTCAAACCCAAAGGGGCCTAAAAGAAAACTTTGCAATTCCCGGTTTTCTTTAAAAATTTAATAGACTCAATTTTGGGATCTGTTCCCCATTGCCCCCCTGTTTTGGGTTTGCAAATTTTTCACAGAGGAAACCCCCTTTTGATTTTTTAAGCCCCAAAACCCCCTTGAAATTGGGTTTTCCCGTAAACAAATTTTTAATTATTCATCCCTTCCCTTATTGCCAAAGATTGGGTAATTTTGTCAGCGAAAGGGCAAAAGAAAATTTTTTTACCCCGGGGATTTTTTTTTTTTTGGCTCCGCCTTTTAACCCCCTATTCAAAACCCCTGTTAAAGCCATGAATTTTACCCTTTGGGAAAAAACCCCTTCCCAAAAGAATTTTTCCCCACATTAGCCCCTTTTTCCCCAACATTACCTCAGGGCAGATGGAAAGGACCTTAAAAAGGGTACAACCCCCCAACCTTTTGGGGCATGTGGCGTGTTTTTAAAAATAAATGGGGGTTTGGGGCCACACCTGAACTCTAAGGAAAAAGGGGGTTTTATAAATATTTGCGCTGATTCTGAGTTTTGGGGTTTTGAAACGGCATCAGTCCCCCCGGGCATGCGCATGTACCTTTTTCTGAACGCCGGCGCCCGGGGTGGTTTGGGGCCGGCCCTTTTGGCATATGCGCAGTGCGATTTTCCCGGGCCGGGGCTAACCCCGGAAAGGGGGACAGGGGGAAATTTCCCCTTCCGGGCATGGGGGCAATTTTTTGAAAATCCTAACCGCCGTAAATC
This sequence comes from Phyllomedusa bahiana, assembly GCA_025379985.1. Classification (NCBI taxonomy): domain Eukaryota; kingdom Metazoa; phylum Chordata; class Amphibia; order Anura; family Hylidae; genus Phyllomedusa; species Phyllomedusa bahiana. The sequence goes on from JAODAL010066727.1 coordinate 6,565, forward strand.
AAGGGGCAAATGAAATCGCAAATGAAATACCTGGGAAAAACGGGGGGATAAAAAAAATTAATTTCAACAAGGGGCACACACAGGGGGGGAAACTGGGGGAAAATTTTAAAAGTTTGGGGGGGGTCATTTAAGACAATATGGAAAAGACCCGAGATAATCCTTTTCTGTTACCCCTTAATTTTGGTGGGCCAGCCCCTGCTAAGGGGGAGCTGCGGGATTCCACCTCGTTTAAACCCCCCGCAGCACCCAAAGCTAAGTATCGGGTTCCCTTAAACCAACTTGAATGGGAAGGGACATGTGTTGTATTTAAAAGCGTTTAAATACTGTTCTTTTTCCCCCCAAACGAATTTAAAACCCTGTGGAAAACCCTTAAATAGTACGGGGGAAACGCGCGGGATAGCTGGGATATAAAGGGTTTTTTACACGCATGTAGTACATTTCCTGGTCATTAAAAAAGCCCGGGGGCCCGCACCCTTTGTCGGGGCATTACTCCCTGACGGACAGGGGCCAGGGGTGCTGTATTTAATCAAAAAGTAGTGGTATTAAAATAGGGGGGGTTTTGGATATTTTAAAATTTTAGCAATTTTTTTAAATAAAGTTATTTAAACAGGGGTTATTTTTTGGGAGTGACACTTAAAATTTTCTTCCCCCTTGTAGTCTATGGGAGAGATTGGGGGCAATGAAATCCCCAGCGCTCAGCCCGGGGCGGGGATGGATATAATGAAAAAAATCCTTTTTTTTTAAATGTAAAATTTTTAAAAATTTCAGATAAAGCGCTGAAAAACCCCCCCAAAAAATAAAGCATTTTTAAATCCTTTAAAAAACGCGTTTTTGTCGCCGGGGACCGGGGGAAAATAAAGGGGGGAAATTTCAATAGAGGGGAAATTTCCGGGGAAAAACAGTAAAATTTAAATTGTTTTTAAACCCATTCCCGATTGGTTTGGGCATAAAACCCGCCAAACAGAATGGACGACAGCGGCCCCTTCCCAACCCCCGGGGGGGAAATTGAAACCCCAAACCCGAATAGGAAACGACAGGGACCCTTCTAACCTATGAGAAATTTAAGAAAAAATCATTAAATTTAAAGGCGGGACAGTTTTAAAATACCGGTTTAAAAAGGGAAAAAAGAGGGTGGGTTGGTTTGAAGCGAAAGGGGGCTTTGACCCCCCTTTCCAATCAAGCGCTTTGCTCTTCTCATTAAAAAGTTCTATGGGGAAAGGGGGAAATTCCAAGGGGGAAACGAACCCCTGTGATTGGCTAAAGGGAAAAAGAGGCGGGGGGTGGGGAAACCCAAAGGGGGAAGGGGTCCCTATTGGGTTTAACCAAGCAAAATTTTGGGGAAAAAAAACGTACATGACCCCGGAAAATTCCCCCAAATTGGGGGTACACCCGAATTGGTCCTGAAAGTGTAAAATAAAATGAATAATAATAGGGGGAACTAAAAAAATATTTCAAAAAATCTGTTTATTTTTTTATTTCATTAGCCAAGGATCAATAGTACTCGTTAATTTTTAAATGTTTTATCGGCTCGGGGAATCTCATTGGCGCAAAACACATTTGTTGATAGTTTTGTTGAAAACTAAAATTCCTCGCCCTACGGGGAATTTTGTAATCTTGGGACTGAAGAAAGAAACTGTTGATTTTGTCACTTCTTCCACCAACCGTTTCACAGTTTTCCCGTAAAACAATTCTTTTTTCTAATCCTATAGGCTGTAGGAAAAAAAGGATTTAAGAATCGCTTGTTTTGCCATTTTTTCAATAAAGCGTCAAAAATTTCCATCCCTTCTTAAAATTTTTATCTTTCTGAACAGGGAGCAAAATGCAGGTGGTAAGCGACCAAAGGGGGTGTAGGACAGGGTGGTAAGGGGTACGCAAGCCACGGAAGTCGGTTGCAGGCCCGCAGACCGTCACCCCGCTGGTCAAGGCCCGTGAACCATAACAAACCGCCCCCCATCTGTTATTAAATTTAAAATGCAACCTGCATACAGCAATCTAACCCCTTGCCTCCCATTCAGGGCCACAAATGTCGTCATCACACCACCCAACATGAAGCAAGGCACCCCAAAGCAACTCTTGTACTCACCACTGGGTAACCATTTCGAAGATCTTTTTGAACAAAATGTGTTGGGGTCAGAAGATAAGAGGCTAAAGAGGATAAATTTTGTCTTCTTTGACCCCCAATCGCAAATGCCATCAAGAATAAAGGAACCGGGGTCAATCACAAAAAAACCCGGGGCGGTCGGGAACTCCCTTCAGTGCCTTTTCTTTAGCCCCGCAGCTTCAGATGCAGAATTCAGACAGGAACTCACCTGTGTTTTATGATGATGATGAGACATTGCGGTCCAACGTGGCTTTTAGCAGAATTGCTTGCGAGCGCTTCATCACTGGGCGAGGAGGAAGACGATGGGTTAGTGTCATATGGTTCCGCCTCAAAAGGGGGAGGGGGGTCGCACAAATCCCCTAATTTTCTGCCAGCCACGATCAGCGGAAAAACCCCCCTCACTTTTTCCGTCAAAAAGGTCCAGGACCTCTCAAGCCTGGGCCTTTTTCGAGCAAGCCTCTGATTCACCCAGCGATGTCATATTCCGCCTTTGCCATAAAGGCATCAGTAGAGGGAAGAATCTTAGGTGTTTAACCACCACCAACATGTCTAGTCACATGCAGCGAATGCATGAGGTGAAATGGAGAGAACCCTTGGCCAAAAAAGGCCACACCGATCCCGAGCTTCCAACCACTGTCACACCCTCTGTCTCCGCCTCCTCCTCCTCCTCTGCCACCACCAAGCGTTCCTCAGCTGCCCATGTCTCTCAGTGTCATGATCAGGGATCAGCCTCCGCTTCAGCCTCCACCGTCGCCCGAGTACCACCAGCACCACCAGAGACTCATCCTATCCCTTCTCCTTCCACCAGTTTGACCTGCACGCTGTACAGCAGACAGTCGAGCAGCCAGCCTTCTGTCTACCAGGTTTGGGAGCAGAAGAAACACTTTAACCCAAACCGTCCCAAAGCCAAAAGCCTGAATGTCAGCATTGCCAGGCTTTTGGCCTTGGAAATGTTGCCTTTATGTCTGGTGGACACAGATGGGTTCTGCCACATCATGGCCTTTGCCTGCCCCCAATACCAGATGCTGAGCAGGCATTTCTTTTCCAGAGAAACCGTCCCTGCCCTGGCCAGCCACGTGTCATTTAAAATTTCAAGCGCGGTGTCTGCATCTGTGTCCGGAAAAGTCCATCTGACCACGAGACATGGACTAGTAAGCATGGCCATGGCCGCTATATCTCTGTGACAGCTCACTGGATGAGCTGGGTGGATGTCTCTGGTGGTAACGGTGCAGGGTTCTTTCCCCCAAGGTCCTCTGGTGGCATCAGGAGCCCATTGAAACCAGGCCGTGTTGAAATTAATCTGTCTTGGAGACCATCAACACACAGGTCAGGAGCTGTGGACGGCTCTTCGCAACGAGACTGAGCGTTGGCTTGGTGACAAGAATTTTGTGCCAGGCAATGTGGTGTGCGATAACGGTCGAAATCTGCTGGCCGCTCTTAAGATCGGTAGGCTGGAGCACATCCCTTGCCTGGCACACGTCATGAATAGTGTTGAGCGATTATTATCGACAAAGTTGAAATCGGCACGGTTTTTACGTTGATCGGATTTTTTCGATCACGCGATAATTTAGGTTAAAATCTGCGCATAATCTATTAATATTGCGCCATTTTCGGCACTTCCTGTCATTTTGGCGGCCAGCAAATCAGCTTAGAGAATAGAGCAGGGTGAGCTGGCTGTTCGACGTCATGACTGGGATGTGTATGGCTGTGATTGTGCTGAAAATCACATGACCTCGTTTTACATAGAACAGCGTTTCCTCTTTATGATCAGTGTGTGTCTGTGTATCATAAGAGCAGAACGTGTGCTCGGTCTCTCTCAAAACAGCCTCACGAAACTGTTCTCTTTGTTCACACAGACAAATATGCTTTTAGCTGTGAACATTAGAACTTAGGTAGATTAGAAATTTTCATTTTTTAGTTACTTAGGCTGAGAATTTTAAAGGAGCATCTGGCGCTGTACAGCTGCGAGGGGGGGGGGGAGGAGGTTGGGTGCGGGCAAACACAGCCAGACAGGCTGGCAGGCAGGCAGGCATTTGAAAGGAGGGTGGATAATTGTGCAGCCCAGACTCTGCTTTGACCCTGCATTGAAATGGGTTTTTATTAACAGTTTTTGGCCAGTTTTTGGCGAAATTTTAGCTTGTATTTTGTGCAGCCTGTACTTATATTAGGATAAAGATCTTTTCTAGTAACTGCAGGTGTATTTGATAGGTGCACAACTCACCTTTTATTATCTGTACACAATTTAATTAGGTTTAGTTCACTTTTGCGCAGGCCAGCTTTGTTCAAAGACCCATCCTGTACGGATATTACCATACAGAAATTTGCTAGTAATTGCAGGTGTATTTCATAGGTGCAAAAACCACCTATTATTAACAGTACACAATTTAATTACGTGTTTTTCACTTTGGCGCAGCCCAGCTTTGTTCAAAGACCCATTTTTTACTTACAATAGGATACAGAACTTTTCTAGTCACTGCAGGTGTATTTATAGGTGCAAAAACCACGTTTTATTATCCGTACACAATTTAATTAGGTTTAGTTCACTTTGGCGCAGGCCATTTTTTGTTAAAAGACCCATCTTGTACGGATATTACCATACAGAAATTTGCTAGTAATTGCAGGTGTATTTCATAGGTGCAAAAACAACCTTTTATTATCCGTATACATTTCAAATAGGTGTTTTTTTTACTTTGGTGCGGCCCAGTTTTGTTCATAGAGCCACCTTGTACTTAAATTTGAATACAGAAATTTTGTAGTTACTGTTGGTGTATTTCATTGGTGCAAAAACCACCGTTTGTTATCCGTGTAATTTTTAAATAGCTGTATTGCACGTGGTACGGCCCTAGTTTTTTTCAAATAGCCACGTTGTACGACAATTCTGATAGAAAAAAATTCTAGCAACTGTTCTCGTTTCACATTGCTGCAAAAAACGCAATTTCTCATCCGTGTAACTTCTGAATAGTTTTATTGCGCTCGTTGAATCTCAGTTTGGCGCAGATAGCGCACTTGTATGATATTTTGTTAAATACTATCAATTCCTAGTCCTACTGGGCAGTTGTAAATTCCCTGGACTGAAGGAAGAACATTGTTGATTTTGTCTTACGGTTCTTCCACCAGACCGCATTTCACAGGTATTCGCTAGAAACAATTCAGTTTCTAATCCTAGTTGGCTGTAGGAAATTAGAGGAATTTAAGAATAGCTGTGATTGCCGTCTTTTAATAAGAGACTTTCAAAAACTCTTCCATACCTTCTTAAATTTTTATCTTTCTGAACATGGAGTGAAATGCAGGTGGTAAGCGAGCAAAGAGGGGGTAGGACATGGAGGTAGAGGTATGAGAGAAGGTGCTCCTTCCAGTGCTGGCGACAACACGCATGCCAGCGGATCGTCGGTTGCAGGACCGTCAGGCCTTTCATCGCTGGGTTAGGGCCCTAAGCATCTCAGTAACGAACAGCGTCGCCAATCTGTTCTTCAGTGGTTAAAGCAACCTGCATCCAGCAGTCTTACCTCCTCGTCCTCCCAGTCACAGCCACAAATGTTGTCATCAGCATCATCAGCATCCGTCCAACATGAAGCGAAGGCAGCCCAAATGTCAACTCGTTTACCCACCACTGTGGATAATCAATTTTCTGAAGACCTCTTTGATGAAAAAATGCGGTTGGGGTCAGAAGGCATGTTAAAAGATCAAGAGGCCAAAGAGGATGATTTTGTCTACTCTGATGCCCAGTTACTGATGCCATCAGAAGAGGAGAAGGAAGCCGGTCAATCGGCAAAAATCCCGGGTGGTCGGCAACGCCTTGCAGTGTCTCTTGCTTGTAGCCCACAGCTCCTGGATGCAGAATGTCAGGACGACGAAGTCACCTGTGTTGATGATGATGATTATGACATTGCGGATCCATCGTGGTCTTTTCCGCAGAATTTCTTGCGAGCGCTTCATCACTGGACAAGGAGGAAGACGATGGAGTAGTGTCAATATGGGTCCCGCCTCAAAAAGGGAGAGGGCGGTCGTAGAAGTCCGCTGATATGATTCCGCCAGCCACGGTCAGCGGAAATCCCGCTCCTCGCTTATCGCCGTCGAAAATGTGCAGGAACTCTCAAGCCTGGGCCTTCTTTGAGTAAGCCTCTGATACACCCAGCGATGTCATATGCCGCCTTTGCCGTAAACGCAACAGTAGAGGCAAGAATCTTAGGTTTTTAACCACCACCAACATGTCTAGTTACATGCAGCGAATGCATGAGTTGAAATGGAGGGAACACTTGGCCAAAAAAGGCCACATTGATGCTGGGCTTCCAACCACTGTCCTACCCTCTGTCTCTGCCTCCTCCTCCTCCCCCACCACCAAGCGTTCCTCAGCTGCCCATGTCTCTGAGTCATGATCAGTGATCAGCCTCCGCTTCAGCCTCCACCATCGCCTGAGTACCACCACCACCACCAGATACCCATTCTACCCCTTCTCCTTCCACCAGTTTTACAACATGCACACCGTACAGTGGCCAGTCTAGCAGCCAGCCTTCTGTCTTACAGGTTTAGGAGCAGAAGAAACACTTTAACCCAAACCATCCCAAAGCCAAAAGCCTGAATGTCGGCATTGCCAGGCTTTAGGCATTGGAAATGTTGCCTTTCCATCTGGTGGACACAAATGGGTTCCACCACGTCATGGCCCTTGCCTGCCCCCGATACCAGATGCCGAGCAGGCATTTCTTTGCCAGAAAAGCCGTCCCTGCCCTGGCCAGCCATGTGCCATCTAAAATTTCAAGCGCGTTGTCTGCATCTGTGTCTGGAAAAGTCCATCTGACCACCGACACATGGACTAGTAAGCACGGCCAAGGCCTCTATATCTCTGTGACAGCTCACTGGGTGAGCAGGGTGGATGTCTCTGGTGGTGACGGTGGCTTTCAGGCTTGGCGCACGCTCTTCAAAACCGCAGGGATGGTGCAGGGCTCTTTCCCCCAAAGTCCTCTGGTGGCATAACGTGCCCAGAGAAACCAGGCAGTGTTCTAATTAATCTGTCTTGGAGACTATCCACACACAGGTCAGGAGCTGTGAACGGCTCTTCGCAACGAGACCGAGCGCTGGCTGGGTGACAAGAACCTTGTGCCAGGCAAGGTGGTGTGCGATAACGGTTGAAATCTGCTGGCCGCCCTTAAGATCGGTAGGCTGGAGCACATCCCTTGCCTGGCACATGTCATGAACCTTGTCGTCCAGAAATTTCTAAAGCGCGATCCGAGTCTGTACTGCCTACTGAGGAAGGCTCGAGGTCTGAGTTCGCACTTTCACCGTTCGCACCCTGCGTCGTCCCCGCCTGGCTGCGTTGCAGCGTCAGCTCGGCCTCCCCGTCAACCGTCTCATTGTTGACGTGGCAACACGCTGGAATTCCACCCTCCACATGCTCCAGCGATTGTGGCAGCAGAGCAATACAATTACGCAGTACGAAGTGACACACGGCCTGACAAGCAGCGGTGCGGACCTCAGGGTGTTGAGCCACCTAGAGTGGAGGCAGGTGAAAGAGCTCTGCACCATCCTTGCCAGTTTTGAAGAAGCCACCAAAATGGTCAGTGCGGACGATGACCTTCTCAGCATGACCATATTGGTGATCTTAGTTCTGGAACAATCGTTGGACGGACACAGATGCGGACACGGAGCCTTTCTCTCCGTCGAAACAACAAGGCCCGACAGTTTCACAATTTTATCGGTCTTCATTAGGCTGTGGTTCAGAGTCCAGGGCTAGTGCAAGGTGGCGCATCAGCTCTCAGGGTGCATCATCTGAGGCAAGTCAGGGCTGTGTTGAAGCTGTGCCGGAGGCAGCGGAGGAGGAGGAGGTATTCCTAGACACCGATGTTACCGACGTCCCTGCCTTGGAAAGAGGTTGGCGCAAATTTGAGGCGGAGGAGGAAGATGAAGATCAGTTTGCTAGTGCCCCTCGACCCACAGGCTTGGGAAATCAAGGCTCCATCTCCCACATTGGTGCTTGGATGCTCCATTTCCTCAAACATGATCCTCGCATTAAGGCCATCAAAATGAACAACAGTTACTGGGTGGCCACCCTCCTGGATCCCCGGTACAAAACAAAACTCAGCACTTTCCTTCCACCCACCCAAATAGAGAGTAAAATGCAGGAAATGGAGACCTTGCTGATTGATCAACTGGAGACATCTGTTGCGTCTGCTTCACGTTCTTCAAATGTCACGGTGGAACAACGCCAGCGACGTGACAGCAGTAGAGTGCCAAGTAGCCATAGCGGCAGCAGCAGCAGCAGGCAAGGTGGCAGAAGCCTAATGGGTGACCTCTGGCAATCTTTATTTACCACCTCACCAACGCATGCAATGCAGGGCACACATACAACACCCAGAGACCAGCTTAAGATCATGTGCACGACTATCAGCGTCTCACCCTCGATGTTTTTGGATGTGTTCGGACCAATTGACTTCTGGGTATCCAAAATGGATGAATGGCCCGAGCATCGCTCGCCACAGCCATAGAGGTGTTGTCCTGCCCAGCAGCCAGCGTCAGATCTGAACGGACCTTCAGCACAGCTGGAGGAGTCATTACAAACAAACGCATCCGGCTTTCCACAGATAATGTGGATTGTTTGACTTTCATCAAGATGAATCAGGCATAGATCTCTGATGATGTTGTGGCCCCAATTGCCGAGGTCACCGATTAGTTGCCGGTCTACTTCAAATTCCTCTTCCAAAAGAAATGGTCCTCTTGAAAACTTTTTTTTAAAATGATAATTTCTTACTGCAATTTTTATTTTCAGTTCTCAAAAGTTCATTTCACTGGTTTTGCTGTGAGGAGACTGTAAAAGACACCAAGGTTTCATGACAAAACCGTATTCCATTTATTCACTTCATCTTTAGAATTTTTTGCATTGTCAATGGTTTTGGGGTCAGGTTGCTGTAAGATACTGCTATAATCATGGTCCTTTGGAACAGAAATGTGGCTTCTAAGTGGCATTTCTCCCTCACAATTTTTAACAGTGGCTGAGAAGTCATTTTTATAATTTTTTGGGGTCATGGTGCCTGTGAGATACAGCTAAATCATGGTCCTTGGAAAAAAATGTGGCTTCTAAGTGGCATTTTCCCCCTCACAATTTTTAACATGGCTGAGAAGTTATTTTTATAATTTTTTGGGTCCTGGTGCTGTGAGATACAGCTAGAATCATGGTCCTTTGGAACAGAAATGCGGCTTCTAAGTGGCATTTCTCCCTCGAAATTTTTACAGGGCGGGAAAGTAGTGATGAGGATTACGTTGATTCGTTCGGGTCGATATCTATATCCAATATCAATAAGATACCATTCGATACTAATTATCGCCGATGACCATTAAAGTCTAGGGGAGGGGAACAACCCCTTTCATTCTTCACCCAAACAGGAGAGAACTGGAAATTACATCCGAACGCAAAGGATAGGCTCATTTAGGAAACACACTTGGGTTATAAAAGCCACAGAAAAAAACCACAGACCATTCACTCCCCCTTTTTGCACCACAGATGCCCCTTAAACCTCATACCAAAAATTTAAAAAAGTGCCAGAAGGCAGTAGATTTGAACCATCATTTTTTTGAATGGACTTGACTATCCCTGTCCTGGAAGGCAGATGACCCAAAAACCCTGCATAACCCCAGATTAAAAAGTCCGGAAAAAGGAGACTTTCAACCCCCATTTTAGTTTGAACGGGACATTAATATATCTTCCTGTCCCGCATTTATCCCATTAAACCCTGTCTGCCCCACAGATTTTAAAGGCTGGAAAAAGGGAGTTTCAACCCCCCCATTTTATTTGAACTGGACATTGATATACCTGTCCTGGACGACAGATGACCAAATTTAAACCCGTTTTATGGGTGCCCCGCGCCCCGTGCGGGCGAGGCACACCCCCAACCCGCAACCCCTGCTGCGGCCGGGCCTCACCCAACCCCGGACGCGGGCACCCCGGGACGTGGGGGGACTTACTCGCCACGCTCCTGGTCTCCTGGCGCGGCCTCCTGCTGCCCCCGATCACGCGCCCCTCTATGGCGCGCCCGCCGGGGGTTCAAAGGGAAGTGCGCCGGGGATTGGTTCTCACCGGGACGGACCCATTTAAGCCCTGCCTCTTCCCCACCCTTTGCCCAATCATAGTCCTTTTCCTGGAGGGAAGCGTTCCAAAGTGGGCTTTTTCCCCTTTATGTGTACCGACCCTTTCCTCCGTCCCTTGACCCAACCATTTCCCCCTGCCTACCTTTTGCCTGTCCCCCCTATGACCCCGCTTTACGATTTTTTACCCCCAAAACCTCGGCTGCCACCGCAAGCAAGTCACGTCAGGGGACGACCTGGAGTAATCCGCCGCGCAAGCCATCCCGCTTTGCGGGGGCTCTGGAAAACCGACCTAATTAATTTTCCCCGGCGGGGTTTCTCATCCTTGTGGGCCCGAGGGCCACTACCACATCCGAACAGTTTGATTTTGGCCATGGATCCCGCCAAGGGGCCCCTTTCCAAGCGTCTCCGACCTAAATCCACCGTGGGTCAGCAAAACAACAGATCGCGCAGCAACGCAACAGCTGAAACCAATGACTAGCGTTGAGCGATTGGTTGGCTATCGAGATCGAGCGGTATCGGCCGTATTGAAAGGTTTTTCGATATGAGCATCGATTTTGAGCGATTTCCCTTTAAAATCTATTGGGGAGCAAAAACACCTTCTTTTACACCCAAAAAAGGGGTGGGAAGCAAATTAAAATCCACAACAGTCAAATGGATACGTCTACATCTTAGGCAACACCCCTTAGGTTTTAAAAGTCACAGAAAAAAAGTCACAGACCATTCACTACCCCCGTCTTGTACCACGCATGACCCTTAACCTGCATCACCCACAAATTAAAAAGTGCCAGAAAACATATGATTTGAAACCTCATTTACTTTAACGGACATTTGAAAATCCCTGCCTGGAACCAGCATGAGCCCCCAAACTCATCCCCCGATTTAAAAAGTGC
>JAODAL010066728.1:0-17631 GCA_025379985.1 Phyllomedusa bahiana
CAAAATTTTTTTCCCAAACAGAAAAAACTTTGGACTCTCTTCACATAATTTGATCAAAAGATGCTTAAGCTGCCCACGATTTTCAACGTGGTCTCAAATCGGGCAGTCCTAACCTATCTTTACCTCTCAATCGAGCCAATCAGGCCTCACGCTGGGTCAAACCGACCTCCATTATTCAGAGAGAAAAAAATAAAAAACACCCAACCTGCAAAGCTGCCCTTCTTATGACAGCCTGTGAGAGTGGGCGGTCTGTGTGCGTACATGTATAATTACATGTGTGCCGCAGCCCTGCCAGTGGCACCCAGGTTTGCATACGTTTTTTCAGAAATGTTTTTGTGTGCAGAAACATACGTTATACTTGGTGTACATTGATTTTAACCTAGATGGAAAGGAAGGGGTGCTTCCATTTTGTGTTTCTGTCCCCGCCCACTCTCACAGGCTGTCATAAGAAGGGCAGCTTTGCAGGTTGGGTGTTTTTTATTTTTTCTCTCTGAATAATGGAGGTCGGTTGACCCAGCGGGAGGCCTGATTGGCTCGATTGAGAGGTAAAGATAGGATAGGACTGCCCGATTTGAGACCACGTTGAAAGTCGTGGGCAGCTTAAGCATCTTTTGATCAAATTATGTGAACCGAGAGTCTCAAAGTTTTTTCATGTATGATAGATAGCATAAATGCTTCTTTAGGGATTTCCACGTAGTGTATTGCTCTTTTTGCAGAAATGTGCCGCTGGCGGCGGTCTGTGTGTGTACATGTATAATTACATGTGTGCCGCAGCCCTGCCAGTGGCACCCAGGTTTGCATACGTTTTTTCAGAAATGTTTTTGTGTGCAGAAACATACGTTATACTTGGTGTACATTGATTTTAACCTAGATGGAAAGGAAGGGGTGCTTCCATTTTGTGTTTCTGTCCCGCCCACTCTTCACAGGCTGTCATAGAAGGGCAGCTTTGCAGGTTGGGTGTTTTTTATTTTTTCTCTCTGAATAATGGAGGTCGGTTGACCCAGCGGGAGGCCTGATTGGCTCGATTGAGAGGTAAAGATAGGATAGGACTGCCCGATTTGGAGACCACGTTGAAAGTCGTGGGCCGCTTAAGCATCTTTTGATCAAATTATGTGAACCGAGAGTCTCAAAGTTTTTTCATGTATGATAGATAGCATAAATGCTTCTTTAGGGATTTCCACGTAGTGTATAACTCTGTTTCTAAACTCTGGTTCGCAGCGGATTTTGGCGCCGACCTCCGGTTCGCAGCGGATTTTGGCACGACCTCCGGTTCGCAGCGGATTTTGGCACCGACCTCCGGTTCGCTGCAGAGCTCCTGCTGCGTCTTTTGGACCAAGAATTGAAATGTCACTTCATGGAATGGATCGGAAAACGCAGTGAGACGCACATCAGAGATCACTCGTCTGAACGCTGATGCGTGTTTCTAATAAACTACAATGTATAATCACACTACTATTTATTAGATAAAGTGCTTGGGTCCATTTGGGGACTGACAGACGGACCCAAACACATATCCAAAAGCGTATGTAACACGGAGTCAGACGCCGAGTGAACATCCCCTAAATGTAATCACAATCTCACTCTGGTTATTCCTTTTTCAGCTATGGATACACAGCAGCTCTGTATGGTTTCCTCAGTCAGAGTCTACAATCCCCTTCCCCCTCCTTATGCACACAAGGGAGGGGGAGGCGTGTGAGGTCACCACCAGATCAGCCCATATTTACAGCAGTGCTGTATTCCATGCTCTTTGTACAAGAGACACACACTTTTTTTCTTGGATGTGCTCCCTCTGGTGGCTAAGAGTGGGAAATATTGAAAATTATTATGCATTTTTTAATATTTACCACAAATTGAATGAAATAAAAAAATATACTAAAAATTTTGACCAAAATGAACACACAATATTTCATCAATAAAAAAAAAAAAAAATTTTGATAACAGATTCCCTTTAAGTGGAAGAAGTTTGGTACAACCACAACTCTTCCTCGACCTGGCCATCCAGCCAAACTAAGCAATCGTGAGAGATGAGCCTTGGTGAGAGAGGTAAAGAAGAACCTGAGCTCCAGAGATGCAGTAGGGAAACGGGAGAAAGTTCCACAAAGTCAACTATCACTGCAGCCCTCCACCAGTCGGAGCTTTATGGCAGAGTGTGCCGATAGAAGCCTCTCCTCAGTGCACGACATCTGAAAGCCCGCATACAGTTTGCAAAAAAGGACTCCCAGACTATGAGAAATAAGATTTTCTGGTCTGATGAAACAAAGATTGAACTTTTTGGTGTTAATTGTAAGCGGTATGTGTGGAGAAAACCAGGCACTGCTCATCACCTGCCCAATACAATCCCAACAGTGAAACCCCATGCTATGGGGGTGTTTTTCAGCTGCAGCGACAGGAAAACTGGTTGTAATGGAAAGAAAGATGAATTCGGCCAAATATAGAGATATCCTGGATGAAAACTTTTTCCAGAGTGCTCTGGACTACAGACTGGGCAGAAAGTTCATCTTCCAACAAGACAATGACACTACGCACACAGCAAAAATATCAAAGCAGTGGCTTCAGAACAACTCTGCGACCATTCTTGACTGGCCCAGCCAGAGCCCTGCCATAAACCCAAAACAGCATATATGGAGAGACTTGAAAATGGCTGTACACCAATGTTCACCATCCAACCAGAGGGAACTGGAGAGGATCTGCAAGGAAGAAAGGCAGAGGAACCCCAAATTCAGGTGTGAAAAACTTGTAGCATCATTGCCAAGAAGACTCATGGCTCTACTAGCTCAAATGGTGCTTCTACTCAATACTGAGCAAAGGGTCCAAATACTTAAGACCATGTGATATTTCAGTTTTTCTTGTTTAATAAATTTGCAAAAATACCTACATTTCTGGGGGTTTTTCTTTCAAAATGGGGTGCAGAGTGTACATTAATGAGCAAAAAAAAATTAACTTTTTTGATCTTACCAAATAACTGCAATGAAACAAAGAGCGAAAAATGTAAAGGTGTCTGAATACTTTCCGTACCCACTATTCTAAAATCCATGAAAACTTAGTAAGTGTAGCCCCAGGCATAGTGTAGTACATACAGTGGGGAAAAAAAATATTTCGTCAGCCACCAATTGTGCAAGTTCTCCCACTTAAAAAGATGAGAGAGGCCTGTAACTGACATCACAGGTAGACCTCAACTATGAGAGACAAAATGAGAAAAGAAATCTTGAAAATCACATTGTCTGATTTGGAAATAATTTATTTGCAAATTATGGTAGAAAATACTTATTTGGTCACATACAAACAAGCAAGATTTCTGGCTCTCACAGACCTATAACTTCACCATTACGAGACTCCTCTGTCCTCCACTCATTACCTGTAGTAATGACACCTGTTTGAACTTGTTCTCAGTATAAAAGACACCTGTCCACAACTTCAAACAGTCATACTCCAAACTCTACTATGGTGACGACCAAAGAGCTGTCAAGGTACACTAGAAACAAAATTGTAGCCCTGCACCAGGCTGGGAAGACTGAATATGCAATAGGTAAGCAGCTTGGTGTGAAGAAATCAACTGTGGGAGCAATAATTAGAAAATGGAAGACATAAAAGATCTGGGGCTCCACGCAAGACCTCACCCCGTTGGGTCAAAATGATCACAAGAACGGTGAGCAAAAATCCCAGAACCACACAGGGGGACTTAGTGAGTGACCTGCAGAGAGCTGGGACCAACGTTACAAATACAACCATCAGCAACACATTATGCCGCCAGGGACCTAGAGCCTGCAGTGCCAGACATGTCCCCCTGCTTAAGCCAGTACATGTCTGGGCCCATCTGAAGTTTGCTAGAGAGCATTTGGATGATCCAGAAGGGTATTGGGAGAATGTCATATGGTCAGATGAAACCAAAGTAGAACTGTTTGGTAGAAACACAACTCGTCGTGTTTGGAGGAGAGAGAATGCTGAGTTTCATCCAAAGAACACCATGCCTACTGTGAAGCATGGGAGTGGCAACATCATGCTTTGGGGCTGTTTCTCTGCAAAGGAACCAGGACGACTAATCTGTGTACATGAAAGAATGAATGGGGCCATGTATTGTGAGATTTTGAGTGCAAACCTCCTTCCATCAGCAAGGGCATTGAAGATGAAATGTGGCTGGGTCTTTCAGCATGACAATGATCCCAAGCACACTGGTAGGGCAATGAAGGAGTGGCTTCGTGAGAAGCATTTCAAGGTCCTGGAGTGGCCTAGCCAGTCTCTTGATCTCAACCCCATAGAAACCTTTGGAGGGAGTTGAAAGTCTGTGTTGCCCAGCAACAGCCCCAAAACATCACTGCTCTAGAGGAGATCTGAGCCAACATACCAGTAACAGTGTGTGCCAACCTTGTGAAGACTTACAGAAATGTTTGACCTCTGTCATTGCCAATAAAGGATATCTAACAAAGTATTAAGATGAACTTTTGTTATTGACCAAATACTTATTTTCCACCTTAATTTGCAAATAAATTCTTTCCTAATCAAACAATGTGATTTTCTGTATTTGCTTTCTCATTTTGTCTCTCATAGTTGAGGTCTACCTATGATGTCAATTACAGGACTCTCTTATCTTTTTAAGTGGGAGAACATGCACAATTGGTGGCTGGCTAAATACTTTTTTTCCCCACTGTACCATGAGAAAAAATGAGGTATGAATGTAATTAAATCAAAGAAACATTTTGATTAAAGTGAAAGGGTCACCAGGAATCATAGGATAACAGACTAACTATATGCGTAAAAAGACACCCATAGATGTCACAGCGCATGTTTCTGCCATAGAGGAGCCAAGCGCTGCAGGGGTTAATCCCTCTAGTCGGTCCACACACCCAGGGAGAAGCCTGACTGCTGAACATAAGATTAACAGCTTGGATCCCAATCAGGTCAGAGGGTGTGTCGCACAGGCCAATAGAGGAGTCCAGGGGGGCCCGCACAAAACAGCTGTGAGGGCGGTGTCCAGGCGCCTCATTTAAACTGGCTCAGTGTAATCTGCCTTTGCCTGTGAAAGGTTATCCCTCGCCTTTCCCTTGTATTCCTGTCTAGTTGTTTTACTCTGGTTATCTGACTTCGGCTTGCTTCCTGACTGCGTTTTTGTTTCCTGATTTTGTACCACGTTACCGTCTGTGTTTGACCCTTGGCTAATTCCTCATTATTCATCTGGTTTATGATTCTTGGCTTGTACGTTCCCGACCGTTATCGACCCGGACTGTCTGACTCTGTGCTCCACAGACGCCCCTGCACGGAGAAGGCTAGGGACTGACATCCAGTTGGGGACTGCCATCTAGGGCATCACGCCAAGTAGGTAGGGACAGTGAGCTGGGTGGCAGTCAGGGCCCACTGAACCTCCTTTGATGTGACATTGTCACAGGCCACATTACTGCTCTCCACACACCATGAACCCCATGACTGCTGCAGGTGGAGCAGATACAGGGACTGACCCAGTTGGTCCAAGATCTAGCGCTACAGCAGCAGTAGACCTCCCAGGGTACCCCCCAGGTTGGGGGTTCCCAGACATCGCTTCCCCCTTTTGTTGAACCTCCCATTCAGTTACCCGATAGGTTTTCAGGTGACAGGAGGGCCTTTCTGTCTTTCAAGGAAGGATGTCGGCTGTATTTCTGTCTACGCCCACGTACCTCAGGTAGTGAGGAACAGAGAGTGGGGATTCTCACTACTCCCAGATTCGCCCAAATTGTCTTCGGTAGACAGATTTTTTTGTCTCCTTGGGACTCCTCTTCGATAACCCTGATAGGGAGGCGGTGGCCGAGACACAACTCACCACCTTAAGTCAGGGTAAGCAGACTGTAGAGGAGTATGCCTCTGAATTTCGCCGCTGGTGTGTTCTATCAGAGTGGAATGACCCAGCTCTCAGGTGCCAGTTCAGAGTGGGAGTGGCAGAACATGTTAAGGATGTTGGTGGCTTATCTTACTCCGGGCACTCTGGATGATGCTATCGCTTTGGCAGTTCGGCTAGACAGACAGTTTATGGAGAGACGTCGGGAACAGACTCTTTCTCCATTGCCCCGCTCTTCTCCTCTTCTCCTCTTCCCGGTTTCTACGACCAAACCCCCGAACCTGCTAGCGCAGCGATAAAATACGGAGGAGCCTATGCAGGTAGGGGGCCTCTTTGCGGGTGCTGCCAGTGACCGCACGACCTCACGTCGCACTTGGGAACTGTGCTTCTACTGTGGCGGAGAAGGCCATCATATCCTTGAGTGTCCTAAGAGGAAGTCTTGGCCAGAAAACTCCAGCGCCTAGGTGACTCGCGGGAAGGTCACCTAGGCAAGCAGGTATTCCCTATTGTGTTAAAAAAAACTGTTGTTTCCAGTGAAAATTTCGTATTTTAACATGTATGATTCTGGGCACGCCTTTGTGGATTCAGGATCGGCTTCCAATTTCATGGACGCTTCATTCGCTGGAGGCCTCTTTCGGATTCCCTGCAGGTTGTGGCAATCGATTCTACCCCGCTGGTTAAGGGTAATATCCAGTATTGCACCCCTGAACTTGAGATGTTAATAGGGTCTATACATAAAGAGAAGTGTATATTGTTTATCATGGAGGTCTTACCCGCTGATGTCGTGTTGGGGTTGCCCTGGCTTCAGAAACACAACCCAGTGTTTAATTGGAATTCTGGGGAATTAATTAGGTGGGGAAAGCAGTGTATTGAGAAATGTCTGCCAATTGTTCTTGGTAATGCTGAAATTGAGCAGATTCCTTCCTTTATTCGTCACTTTGCTGAGGTGTTTTCCAAGACCCAGTCTGAGAGGTTACCCCCGCATAGATCCTATGACTGCGTTATCAAACTATTGCCTGGGGTGAGGTTTCCTAAAAGGCAGGATATATAATCTGTCGGGTCCGGAGAGAACTGCCATGAAGCAATACATTGCAGAGAGTCTACAGACGGGTCACATTCGACCCTCCATATTCCTCATGGGTGCAGGCTTCTTCGTTAAGAAAAAAGATGGAAGTCTCCGCCCATGCATCGATTATCGGGAGCTCAGTAAAATAACGGTAAAGAACCAGTACCCCTTACCGTTGATTCCAGATCTGTTTAATCAAATTCAGGGGGCTAAGTGGTTTTCCAAGCTAGACCTAAGGGGAGCCTATAACCTTATCCGTATTAAAGAAGGGGATGAGTGGAAGACCGTATTTAATACCCTGGAAGGCCATTTTGAACATCTGGTGATGCCCTTCGTGTTGTGTAATGCTCCCGCGGTCTTCCAGGATCTGGTAAATGACGTTTTCTGAGAACTCATTGGTCGTTGTATGGTTGTTTATCTGGATGACATTTTAATATATTCGCAGAACTGGGCGTCACATGTTAAACACTTGCGACAAGTGTTACAGATCTTGAAGATCAATAATTTGTTTGTCAAGCTCGAGCAGTGTGTTTTTGGGGTTCAGGAGGTTCCTTTTCTGGGGTATATCCTGACGCCCAACTCGTTCCGTATGGATCCCGATAAGGTACAGGCTATTCTCAACTGGGTCCGTCCTTCCTCTCTGAGGGAATTGCAGCGATTCCTAGGGTTTGCTAACTATTATCGAAAATTTATTAGAAATGTTTGTTCTCGTTCGGCCATTGACTGATATGACAAAGAAGGGGGTAAATATCAGTAACTAGCAACCTGAGGCCTCAGAGGCGTTTGAGAAACTTAAACAGTGTTTTGTCACAGCCCCAGTCTTGATTCAAGCTGACCATTCCAAACCCTTTGTCATTGAGGTAGATGCTTCTGAGTTCGGGGTAGGGGCGGTCCTTTCTCAGGGGTCGACTTCCATGACTAATCTCCGCCCCTGCACTTTCTTTTCCCGTAAATTTTCCTTGGCGGAAAGAAATTATGACGTTGGGAACCTGGAGTTGTTGGCTATTAAATGGGCTTTTGAGGAATGGCACCACTTTATTGAAGGTGTTTATCTCCAAGTCTCGGTTCTTACTGATCATAAAAACCTTACCTTTTTTAGAGAACGCTAAAAGGTTGAACCCACGTCACGCTCGCTGGGCGTTGTTTTTTATCTGCTTTAACTTTGTCGTCACCTACAGACCGGGGTCTAAAAATATTAAAGCGGATGCGTTATCTAGAAGCTTTTGTGCAAGTCACTCACCTCGGGGGGATCCAGTACCCATTTTACCCAAGGAGTCGATTGTTTCGGCCACGTCCCCTGTTTAGCCACTGAGATTAAGATGCACCAGGATATGAGGCCAGCGAATTGTCCTGCTTCTAGAGTCTTTGTCCCCACTCAGTTTTGGCTATGATTATTAAAGGAATTACATGATTCTGTGTTATCTGGACATCCCGGAGTATCTGGCACAAAGAGGCTGATCTCTCGTAACTACTGGTGGCCGTCATTGTATCGTGATGTAGAGGCCTACGTGGCAGCGTGTGACATTTGTGCTTGGGCACAGATTCCCAGAACTCATCCTCCTGGGGAACTTTGTCCTCTTCCGATACCCGAGCATCCATGGACCCACATCTCCATGGACATCATGACCGATCTTCCTACTTCTGAGGGTAAGACGGTCATTTGGGTGGTGGTGGATCGCTTCGGTAAGATGTGTCATTTGGTTCCATTAAGGGGGTTGCCGTCGTCCAAGAAGCTTGCCTACCTGTTCATTAAACATATTGTGAAACTGCATGGGTTACCCGAGAATATCGTTTCTGACAGAGGGGTCCAATTTGTGTCCGGTTTCTGAAGATCCCTCTGTAGGGCTCTGGGTATTACCCTATACTTCTCCTCAGCCTTCCACCCTGAGACTAATGGGCAGACGGAGAGGGTGCACCAAACGGTTACACAAAAGCTTCCCTGTTTTGTTTCCGATCAGCAAGCGGATTGGGTTAAATACTTACCTTTTGTGGAATTCGTGATTAATAATCAGGATAATAGTTCATCTGGTGGTTCGCTGTTTTTCTGCAATTATGATTTTCACCCTAGACATGCATCTTTATCCAATGCTACTTCTGATTACAATGGGGTGGATGTTATCGTTAACGATCTGTGCACAGTCTGGGCCCAAGTTCAGAAGAACTTGGTTAATGCCTAGAGCATCTGAAAAAGAAAGTGTGACAAAAGGTGTCTCTGCTCCAGTAGTTTTTCTGTTAGAGATAAGGTTTGGTTGTCTCCCCGAAATCTCCGCCTAAACGTGCCTTCCGGGAAACTAGCCCCACGATTTGTGGGCCCTTATGTTGTGCAAGAAGTAATTAACCCAGTGGCATACCATCTCAAGTTACCACCTTGCCTCCGGGTTCATAATGTTTTTCATCGGTCATTGTTAAAGAGATATATTCCGAGGTGACTTCTCCATCCAAACCCCCTCTTCCTGTTAACGTAGAGGGTGAATTGGAATACGAAGTCACTCGCATCTTGGACTCCCGTAGAGTGCAGAAATCTCTACAATACCTTGTCCACTGGAAGGGTTATGGTCCGGAAGAGAGGTCGTGGGTTCCGGCCAGATTCGTCCATGCCGAATCTCTGATCAGGGAATTCCACTACTCCCATCCGGATAAATCCAAGCCAGGGAAGGGTCCAATGTTTCTGCTGTAGAGGAGCCAAGCGCTGCAGGGGTTAATCCCTCTAGTCGGTCAACACACCCAGGGAGAAGCCTGACTGCTGAACATAAGATTGACAGCTTGAATCCCAATTAGGTCAGAGGGTGTGTTGCACAGGCCAATAGAGGAGCCCAGGGGCCACACAAATCAGCTGCGGGGCGGTCTCTGGGTGTCTCATTTAAACTGGCTCAGTGTAATCTGCCTTTGCCTGTGAAAGGTTATCCCTCATGTTTCCCTTGTATTCCTGTCTAGTTGTTTTACTCTGGTTATCTGACTTCGGCTTGCTTCCTGACTGCGTTCTTGTTTCCCGATTTTGTACCACGTTTACCATCTGTGTTTGACCCTTGGCTAGTTCCTCGTTATTCCTCTGGTTTATGATTCTTGGCTTGTACGTTCCCGACTGTTATCGACCCGGACTGTCTGACTCTGCACTCCCCTGACGGCCCTGCACGTAGTAGGGTAGGGACTGTCTTGCAGTTGGGGTCTGCCATCTAGGGCAGCACGCCAAGTAGGTAGGGACAGTGGGCTGTGTGGCAGTCAGGGCCCACTGCATCCTTCATTTGTTCGGTTTCTATGCTGTCCATCTGCATGTATTTCTTAATCTGATTGAGTGCCATTTCAGGGGTCGTTGTGTTAGGGTCCAACCATTTAAATGGTAGATTGATTCATGTGATGTAAGGGATCGGTCAGGGACACACGAGAAGACACAGACAGAGTGAGGCCCTGACACTGGTCCCCAACCACTGTCCCTGCCTTTTGGGGTTACCCAACTCCTTAAAAGGTCGGCCCCAACCAGAAGACTGAACACTATACTGAATACGTGGGAACACAAGACACAGACAAACAAATACAAAACACAATAAGGGAACGTCAGGCAAGCAAGGTTGGCAGCAAGCGGGCAGCGCAGTACAAAATCGGGAGACAGAAGAGAAAAACGTAAGACGAGCCAAGTCGGTAACTGTCTGGCAATGCGGTGCAAAATCAGGAGGAGAAGGATAGTCAAAAGCCAAGCAAAGTCAGGTAACCAGAAAATCCAACAAGAGAACAGCAAGCACAGGTCTAGGAAGGACCTAATATAACAGGCACAGGGGACAGGTAAGGAAATGCTTAAATAGGGAACTGGTGAACACAGAGCAGAGGTGATAGGTGGAAAGAACACAAAGCCGGATAGGGAAACAAAGCTGTCAATCAAAGAGGAACACAGTTTAACTGAAAGGGTGCTGGAGGATTCCGGGCCACGTAGCGTTGGCCAGTAATCCATTAACACACAGGGAAGGAAAGACTCAGTTCACACTGGTAACTAAGCATACAAAGTATTATGTTAAAAACCACGGTTTTCGTCACCACAGCCGTGGCCGGCGACCAGAACTCGAAGCTGGGGGTCTGTCAGGCATGATCATGACAGTACCCCCCCCTTTAGGAGGGGCCACCGGATCCTCCACAGACCCTCCAGGTTTACCAGGGTAGGCTTGGTGAAGTTTTCCCTTTACCAGCTTGGGGGTATATTTTACTAATGGGACTCGAAGACGGAGCCTTTTTGGTCTGAGTCAATGTTTTTTATTGATTTGTTTTAGTTGGGCATTTTTTAGAGTTTTATGACTCCTAGCCCAGACTGTGAATAGTTGTTTAACTACGGATTCAATTTTAGTTTCGCAACCTGTAACAGCGGAATACGTGAGGTGGAAACCATCGTCACAGCAAAAGTGGAGCTGCTTGGAAGGAGCAGAACTTGGTGTGTCTGTAGTCGAGGACACAAGATCTGAATTCACAGTGGCGACAACCACTCCCGGAAAAAGAATATTTTCAGGTTCCTCAATATCACGGTACATAGATTCTCGTTCCGGGGCAGAATAGTTGAGCTCTGCCCCCGGAGAGAGGTCTATAGTGCAAACATCAGGCTGGTACAGAGACAGTTTATCCACCACGTCTCCATCAAAGCCGCCATTAAAAACGGAATTACATTCAGAAATATCATGAGTATCAATTACAGCACACACTAAGGAGAAGACGTGCGCTGCCTTCGAATGAGAACCACACGAGTCCCCCCATTTGATCAACTCGGTGGTCCTCCAGTCGAACACAGGATTATGGAGGCGGAACCAGGGTAACCCAAGAATAATATCCGCAGTGAGTTTCTCCATGACAAAAAAGGAAAGCTTTTCGGTATGCGAACTCCCAACATCTAAAGTGATCTCTGCAGTACGATATTTTATTCTACCTCCGGTTAGGGAGGTAGAGTCGACACTTGAAATTGAAAAGGGAGAACACAATGGAACTAGTTCCAACCCCAAGGTATGAGCAACAGCCATGCTGATAAAACTAGCTGCAGCACCTGAGTCAATCATGGCTCGACAAGCAAACCTCTTGGAACTAGAAACCAAGGTTACGGGCAAAACAAACTTTTTATTAAAGTTAGAAGGTACCTGCACATCCGAGTTACCTTCCTGGAAATTGGTCAGGCCTTTGGTGTTTCCTCGGGGTGACTTGGGCCTAGTCGGGCAGTTTCTCAGAAAATGGTCCGGTTTCCCACAATAAAGGCACAAGGCGTTCTCCAACCGGTGTCTCCTCCTGGTGGCAGCAGATATGCAACCCAACACCATGGGTTCTTCTTCAGAAGACTGAGAGGGAGATGGAAAAGAAGAACTCTCCAAGAAGTTAGAAGGAGGTTTTACAGGAAAGCCTGACTTGAGCTGAAAAGCCAAACCCCCTTGCTTTTCCCTGCGTCTCTCCCTTAGTCTTCTGTCAATAGTTATGGCTAAAGTCATGAAGTCATTTAGGGTCTCAGGGGTTGGGTGGCTGACCATAGCATCTTTTACAGCATCAGACAGCCCTTGCCTGAAGAGGGTTTTTAGAGGTTGGTCAGACCACCCGGTCAACGTACACCATTGGCGGAACTCTGAACAGTAGTCTTCGGCCGAGCGACGGCCTTGCTGAATAGATAACAGCTGAGATTCTGCCCATGTCGCACGGTTGGGATTATCATAAACATGGCCTAGAGCTAAAAAAAAATCTGTCCACTGATCTCCACTCAGGGGCTTCAGGGGGTATCGCTAATGCCCAATCCTGAGGTGGGCCCTGAAGGAGAGACACAACAATTGCTACTCTTTCAGCCTCAGTGGAAAAATAGTTGAAGCGAAAAAATAGATGACAGGATTCCCGGAATCTTCGTAATCTGTCAGGATTACCATCAAATTGATCCGGTAGCAGCATCTTAGTTTTCTGATGGGTGCTAGGATCCACAAAAGCAAGGGCAGGTGGGGACACAGATGGGATGGCAGGTACGGGTACCGGGGTCGTTATAGCGTCCAGACGCTGTGAAATTAGATTCATAAGCCCCGCCATGCCCTGAAATTGGGTCGTCAACTCGTCCAGATGGTCAGTGACCGACAAGTCAGTGCTCATGTTGAACCGCCGGGGAAGTTGACGGGAATATGGGCCTGTTATAATGTAAGGGACCGGTCAGGGACACACGAGAAGACACAGACAGAGTGAGGCCCTGATGCTGGTCCCCAACCACTGTCCCTGCCTTTTGGGGTTACCCGACTACTTAAAAGGTCGGCCCCAACCAGAAGACTGAACACTATACTGAATACGTGGGAACACAAGACACAGACAAACAAATACAAAACACAATAAGGGAACGTCAAGCAAGCAAGATTGGAAGCAAGCGGGCAGCGCAGTACAATATCGGGAGACAGAAGACAAAAACGTAAGACGAGCCAAGTTGGTAACTGTCAGGCAATGCGGTACAAAATCAGGAGGAGAAGGATAGTCAAAAGCCAAGCAAAGTCAGGTAACCAGAAAATCCAACAAGAGAACAGCAAGCACAGGTATAGGATGGACCCAATATAACAGGCACATGGGACAGGTAAGGGAATACTTAAATAGGGAACTGGTGAACACAGAGCAGAGGTGATAGGTGGAAAGAACATAAAGCCGGATAGGGAAACAAAGCTGTCAATCAAAGAGGAACACAGTTTAACTAAAAGGGTGCTGGAGGATTCCTGGCCACGGGCGTTGGCCAGTAATCAATTAACACACAGGGAAGGAAGGACTCAGTTCACACTGGTAACTAAGCATACAAAGTATTATGTTAAAAACCACGGTTTTCGTCGCCACAGCCGTGGCCGGCGACCAGAACTCGAAGCTGGGGGTCTGTCAGGCATGATCATGACATGTGATCAGTCAATTTTTATATCTAGATAGGTTATGTGTTTAGTCAAGCCTTCTATTGACTTTCATCTTATTACCCCAAATCACCCTTTTCCAATCTTTCATTTTTCGTACTTTTTTGCAAAATCGAGGCAACACTTCTTATGATGAGATTGAAGTCGAGGCTTCTTCACCTCTTATCGGGCCACCATTCCAAACTTGTGCAATGCGTGTTGCATGGTGCTTGCATGGACGTCTGTGATCTCACCGTTACAAAGCATACGAGCAACCTCCACTGTCGTGTCTGTCGTGTTAGAACTGATAGACCTTGTGATGTGCCAACTTGTTGACTTTTGAATGGATGGGTGGACTTCATTTCATATTCTCCCAGCTGTCATGGCCTCAGTTTGGCAATTTTCTTGGCCGACAGACTGATATCGATGATCTGGATGATGCTGTTTATCTTTTCTTGGGAAATCTTCTTAATGGCTGCTCGAACCAATGACCTTTCACTTGGAATCATCCTAATAACACACTGAGCTACTAGGGAATGTGAGAAAAGGTTGTAATTTGTAGTATACAAGAAGAAAAAGATTGTCCCACCACCGGGAGCAAAACAGTAACAATGCAGTTGCTTGACAAGAATCTGCAGAACTGAGCATATACTAAATAGTTGCAGGTCAAAGTTAAGTAGGAGATAGCCAAGATGATTGTCTATAAAATGATGGTAGTCTCAGGTTAAAAGCTGTAGTGGATGGTGAGCTATGGAGCCTATAAATGAAAAGTTCAAAATTTGTTACCCTTCTGCTTGTCGGTGTAAAATATATTTATTGGATACGACTTTCCTGGCTAAAGAACGGCCTCTCTACACTAACTTGTATTGGTGGAAAAGCGGTAACCACATGGCCAACATCTGTAACAATTCCAGGGTATAAAGCAATTGCCTCATGCACAGTCAGTTTTGATGAATGGTTAAACTTCTTTGAAAACAAGTGAAAAATTTTGCTGAAATCTGGTCAATCTGTTTGCTATGGGAGCGGAATCTTTTCCCCTGCATCGCTATGCCTGCTCCATGTCATCCACATACTTTTCAAAATTAAGCTCCTCATCTGATGAGGCTGAAGATAGGATAGCAGTAGCAATGGCAAGATTCAATTCCTCTTATATTATATATTTTGGGAGTCCATTTTATTTCGGGCATTGGCACCGACTCCACAGCTCTGAAAATTTTAGCCCCTTAACGACCCTGGACGTATGAGTACGTCCCAGGGCCGCTAAGGGGCTTTGCAGGGGGATCGCTCGGCGTCCCCCCCACACCCGGCAGTAACAGCGCCGGCGAGTGGCGTCGCCCACTGGCGCTGTTTAACCCATCAGACACCATGGCAAAGATGGACGCGGTGTCTGAATGAATGATGATCGGTGCCGCGCACCGATCGTCAGGGTGATCGGCATCGCCACAGCATAGCTGCAGTGATCCGACACCCGGACACGGCAGTGGGGAGCCCTGTGAAGGCTCCCGTCGCTTACATTTCCCGGTTTGCCCCACCGGGAAGTGGGGAAACCGCCATCTTGGTACAGTCTAATGCATTGTCTATGCAATGCATTAGATTGTATTAACAATTGCGCCCCCTAGTGGTCAAGCACCATAGGGGGACTCAATGTTACAGTGGAAAAAATAAATAAATAAACTTTTAAAGTACAAAAAAAAGGTATTAAAAGTTCAAATCACCCCCCTTTCCCCATTTTACAAATAAAAGCATTAAAATAATAAAAAAGTTACACATATTTGGTATCGCCACGTCTGAAAAAGTCCGATCTATAAAAATATAACATCACTTATCCCGTACGCTAACACCGTAGAAGAAAAAAAATTCAAAACAGCAAAATTGCGTTTTTTGGTCATTTTACATCACTCAAAAAATGGAATAAAAGCGATCAAAAAAGTCGCATGCATTCCAAACTGCTAGCGATAAAAAGTACACTTCAGCCCACAAAAAATGCACCCTCACTGACGTCCGAAGGCGTTAGCACAAAAAAAGTTATTGGTCGCACAAAACGGTACCGTGGCGCAAATTTCAAAAATAGAAAATTTTTGAATTTTTTTACGGTACCAAAACATAACGGAAACCCTACATGTTTGGTATTGTCAGATGCGTATCAACATGTACAATACAGATAACACATTATATATACCGAAGATTGAAAGCCGTAAAAGCAAAACACCCGCAAACATGGCGAAAATAAGGTTTTTTTCACAATTTGTCCCACTTGGAATCTTTTTGCGGTTTCCCAGTATATTCTATAGTATAGTGAATAACACCATTAGAAAGTACATATTATCCTGCAAAATAAAAGCCCTCATATGTCTATGTAGGTGGAAAAATAAAAAAATTATGGCTCTGGGAAGGCGAGGTGGAAAAAACTAATGTGTCAACAACAAAAAACGCCGGGTCCTTAAGGGGTTAAAGAAAATCTTTCGCCATTTTTTTTATACTGATACATAGTCTTTTCTTCCTAGCCATTTTGATTTTCTGACATTTTTTTATTCTGTTGTCTGTATATGATTATGGGTCAGCCATATTGCCCCCACAATTGCTGTAAAAAAAAAAAAAGTAAATACATATGTAGCACATGCCCTAGTAACACACACCCTAATAAAAATGTCAATCCCCCCAAAAGAGATAAAAAAAAATAGAACACATATTTAGTATCACCGCATGCATAATGACCTACACTATGTATGATAAACATGCCCCAGAATTAAAAAACAAAAGCGAGAAAACAGGACTTAGGCGAGATAAATTGATGTAGTGAGACAACCCCTTTAAATAGCTCCGGATATGGAAAAATAAAAAAAGTTATGGCTATTAGAAGATAGTGATGCATAAACATTGTTTTACACAATAAACACTTTTTTTTAAAGTGCTACAGCATAAAAAATATATAAAATTGGGTATTGCTACATCGTATCAACCCTTAGAGTAAAATCAATGGAAAAGTCAACTCAACCCGCGAAAAATCAATTCCTTATATAGCTCCGTATATATAAAAATAACAAAGTTATGCCTGTCAGACTATGACGATTTAAAAATGCTATTTAACCTCTTCACAACCTGCATATGTCCAGGTTGTTTGGGGTTCACGCACCTGGACATATGCATACGTTCTGGAGATCGTGCGAACTCTAAAACAGAGGGGGGCAAGGGATTAACCCCTTAATTATCGCGATGTAGCAATCGCGATAACTAAGCGAGACACAGAAGGAGTGGTCTCTTCCTGTGTCTCTGATCGTGCAGCTGTTGTCTCCTAATAGACAACCCGGAAGGTATAGAATGCCTTCCGGGCTGTCTGTGGCATGGCCAGGCATCGTGAGTAGAGAGAG
This sequence comes from Phyllomedusa bahiana, assembly GCA_025379985.1. NCBI lineage: Eukaryota > Metazoa > Chordata > Amphibia > Anura > Hylidae > Phyllomedusa > Phyllomedusa bahiana. The sequence continues at coordinate 17,086 of JAODAL010066728.1, forward strand.
GCGAATTGATTCTAACGAAGTGGAATTCATTTAGAATTTCAGGAAAACTTCGGTTCTGAACGAAGTCGAAGTTTGGGGGACTTCGGGTGAACGAAGTGTGCTTTTGATTGATAAATGGCTGCGAGCCACATGGGTTACATGGGGCAAAGCACTCTGGGAGGAAGAAGGTGCATAGCTGGATGACATGTGCAGAGATGAAGCCAATCAGAGACCGGCGGGATTCTGTGACGTCACCGCACTATATAAGTCCGGGCGCGACGCTGGGAGCTCATACCGCTCTCACTGTACTAATCAGGGAAGGTGCTGCCGCGGCTGATTGTTACTGAAGAACTGATTTTTATACAGCGATTTTTGTGGGGTGTCTCAGCTTGTCTCAGAGACTGCTTCTCTTAACGTTCTATTTCTGATTTTTTTGGATCTGAAATCCAGTGTGCGTCCACTGCAGCTGCATATACATTTAAATCCTATCTGCTCACAGCACATTGAATATCCAAGGGGGATCTAAGCCAGTTCCTGTTGATATTTAAAAAAAAGTTTTTTCAAACT
>JAODAL010066729.1:0-17630 GCA_025379985.1 Phyllomedusa bahiana
AACCCCTAAGGAAGAAGGGGGCCCAAAAAAGGAGGAACCCCAAAGAGGGAAGGGGTGACAACCCCTACTAGGGATGAAGGAGCACCCAAAAAGCAGGGATTCCCAAACAGAATGAACCAAAAGACCATCCAAGATTAAAGGGGCCACCCCAAAACCAACCCGTGGGGAAAAAACCCCCTCAAACAAAGGGGACATTCCAAAAAAGCACTCCCGCCCAAAGGGGGACCAACCATGCTTTAAAAAATGGAGGAACACAAAAGGGGCACACCAAAAACAAAGGGGGTAAAGCAACCTCAAGAAAGGGGGAGGGACCCAAAAATGACTCTTTTAAAGGAGGAGGAAAACCCAAAAAGGAGCACACTGCCCCAGAGGAGGAAACCCAAAAAAACCCCCGCCCTAAGGATGGAGGACCCAACAAATGACTTTTGGGGGACCAAAGGAAAGGGACCCCCAAAAGGGAGGGGAAAAAAAGACAAGACTAAGGGGAAAATCCAGCACAAGGAAAGGGGCCCCCAAAAAGAACATGAAAAAAAAGGAGAGGAGCCACGAAAGGACAAACCATTGAAAAGACACAGGGCCAGGGGCCCAACGACCAATCATGATAGGGAGGCAAAACTAAAACCATGCCCCAACACAGGAGGAGGGACCCAAACAGGGGCAACACTTTAAAGGAAGGAGGCCAAATAGGACCATGCCCCCCCTAAGAGGGAGGGGCCCTAAAAAACATGAACCTTTAAAGGGGGGCACACCAGGATTAAAGGCCACCCCCAAAAGAGGGGAGGGACCCAAACAGAATGACACTCTAGAAATGGGAGCAACAGACTATAGGAGCACCAGCCCCAACAGCAGAAGGAGGCAAAAAAATGAAGTTTTGTTAAAGGGGGAAACACCAATAAGCACCCCCCCCACAGCAGGAGAGGTGACCCAAAACAAAATGACACTTATGTTATGAAGGAGGACACTCCAGGACTTTGGAGCCCCCACCCCCCCAAAACCAAAACCCAAAACAGGATTTTTGGTGGAACGAATACATATTAAAGGGGAAAGGGGCCCACGACAAAGGAAGAACCAAAACAAACTGCATGGGTAGAAAAGAAATTCAAGACTATAGGTAAAGGGGAAAAACAGGAATATGGGACCCCCAAAAAAACAGCAGAGAAGTGAGGAAGGGCCCCAAAAGAAGGGGCACACTGAAGAGGAGGAGGACCCAAACAAAATGCCCCAAAATAGTGAGAGGACCAAAAAAGGAAATAGGGGCCAAAAATAAAAAAAAAAAAAAAAAAAAAATCAAACCACTAAAAAGGAAAAAAGGAGGACACCCGAAAGAACAACATGCCCAAACCCGGATGGAGGGGACCCAACCAAAATGACACTCTATAAAGGGAGGACCAAACCCGAACATGGAAGCAAATAGAGGAAAATAGCCAAGGAACAACCCCCCTAAAACGGAAAGTGGAAAAAAAGACACCTGCTCTAAGGAAGAGGAACCACAGAAAACCACTAAACCCCAAACGGAGGAAACCCAAAAAGGCCCCCCCCAAAAAACAGGGAACAGTTTTTAAAAAAAGAACCACCAAGAGGGGGGACCCAACCACGCCCCCCTACAAGAGGAGGGGGACCCAAACCCGAAAAGGACAAACCCTTTTAGATGAGGGGACCCAAGAAAGGACCCCCCTACCCAAAAGAAGGGGGACCAACAGAACAGGACCTGCTATGTAAGATGGGGGACACATCCAGGAAAGGGCACTCCCCCCCCACACCCGGGGGATGGAGACCAAACCTACTATAAAGGGGGAGACAAAATAAGGACAACCTGCAACAATAGGAGGACCGGACAAAAGACAAACCATTTAAAAGGAGGATACACACGGACATAGGAGCCCCCTTCCCCCAAACAACAGGACAGGACCACCGACACTAATAGAGGGGACAAAGGAAAAAACCCAAAACCCAACGCAAGGCCCCAACAAAGCACCCACGAGTGACAAGACTCAAGAGAAAGAGGAAACCCCACGGCGGGACCCGACCAACGACAGAAGTAAAAAAAAAGAACATCCGGGCTATAGGAGCCCCCCCCCCAAAGCAGACGGAGGACCCAAAACAGGGGAAAGAGTAAGAGAGGCATCAGATATAGAGCCCCCCCAACAAAGCCGCCCCCCAAACAGAAGTTCCCAAAAAAACAGAAATTAAGGGAGGACCCCCCCCTAAGGCAAGTTTCCCCAAAAAAAAAAACCAAATAGATGAGAAAGAAAGGACAACCCCCTTTGCCCCCCCCCAAAGGAAGAGGGGCCCCAAAAAGAACTGTATGATAATGAGGAGAATTTTCCCGGACAAGGGCCCCCCCCCCAACAGAGGGAGGAGGACCCCAAAAAAAAGACACCCATGAAAGAGAGGACAAGGACTAACCACCCCCACCACCCGGGAAGGAGGTGACCAACACATAACTATTGAGTATAGAGGGGGGACCACCAACTATAGGGCACCCCCCCCCCAAAGAGGAGGGGAACAAACAAACATTGATAAGAAAACAAATAGAATTTGAACCCCCCCCCCCCAAAAAGGAGGACCAACAAACAACAGGAAAATGGAGGGACACCCAAAAAGGCCACCGCCCCAAAAAAAGCAGAAGGGGGGAACCCCAAACAACATACTGAAAAGGGGGGATGATGGGGAACAACAGCAAAGGCCCAAACCCCAACAGGAAAGAGAAAAAAGGAAAATTGGGATTTATGGGGCCCCCCAACCAGACTGAGGAAAGAAACCCAAAAGGACGGAGGTAACCGACAGAACATCCCCCCTTTAAAGGACACATACAGGACAAACCCCCCCACCCAAAAGCGGAGGAGGAAAAAACATAACTCATTTGAGAGCGGGACCACAACAGAAAGGGGTCACCCCCCCTAAACGGGGGGCCAAGACAACCTTAAGGGAGGCCCCCAAAAGGGCCCCCCCCTAAAAAAAGGGCCCCCCAAAACATAATAAATAAGAAAGGGCAAAGCCCCCTTTAAAAAGGGGGGACCCAAAGACATTTGGGAAAGGGGAAAAACCGGGGACCAAAGCCCCCAGAAGGAGGGACAACGAAAAACCATGAAAAGAGGACCCGGACAAAAGCCACCTTGGAAGGGCCAAAAAATAACAAATCCCCCCCGAATGGAAACCCCAAAAAACCAATTTTTAAAGAAGAGGAAAAGAAGACCCCTCCCATAAAGAAGGGAACCAAAGAAGGGACCAAAAACACATGAGGACAAACAAAGCCCTAAAATGGGATAACCCCGAAACCAACTGGGAAAAAAAAGGGACCAAACCCCCCCCTTAAGAGAAGGACCAACAGACATGACCATGGGAAAAGGGAAAAGGTAAACACCCCCCAAAGGAGGAGGGACCAAAAAACACTGCTTTTAAGAGGAGAACTCCAAAAGGGACCCCCCTAAAGAGTGGAGGACAAAAAAGACACTGATAAGAGAGGGACCCAGAAAAGCATCATGAAAGGGGGACTCAGACATAGGACACACTACCTAACAGAGGATAGGTGACGCCAACGCTGACACTGCAGAGATGAGGGGACACATACGGAATAGGACCACCATGCCCAAAGAGGAGGAGGTACCAACAGACATGCAGCAAATCAACCAGGAAGGAGCACCAAACCCAAATGCAGTATGGAGGGACAACACAGACTTTTAATGGCAATACGGACTAGGTGACAACACGACCCTACTGCAGAGGAGTGACCCAAAAGAACCACTGCCCTAGAGAGGAAGGACCAAGACACCTGCCCCATAAGAGGACATCCACAAAGACCATGCCCCCTATAAGAGGAGGACCAAACTAAAAACACTGCCTAAGGGAGGATCCCAAAGAATGACATGCCCAAAGAGAGGGGAACACCAGACTAAGACACCATGCTTAAAAAGGGGGAGGACCCAACAGACATGACAGCATGAGGAAGACACACCAGGAATAGGAGCCACACGACCCCTACAAGGAGAGTGACCAACAACATGACAGTGCAAAGAAGAACATAGGTAGGACACCACAGCCCCACCACAGAGATGGAGGTGACCCACAGAACGACACCATGAAAGGAGAATCCGGACAAAGCACCACTGCCCCTAACAGGAGGAGGGACCAACAGAACATGAAACATGTATAGTGAAGGAATCAGGACTAGACCCACTGCCCCTAAGCAGGAGGAGGTGACCAAACAGAACATGACACCTTTAGATGAGGAGGACACATCCAGACTATAGGAGCACCACTGCCCTAACAGCAGAGGAACCCAAACAGAACTGACACTGCATTAAGATGAGGAGACACAATCAGGAATGGAGCCACCATGCCCCTAAAGAGGATGGGGCCAAAAAGACACCTAAGAGAGGAGGACACCCACTAAGAGCAACGCCCTAAACAGAAGTGACCAAAGAATGACACTGCAGGATAATGAGGAGCATCCAGACTAAAGACACTGCCACTAACACAGGAGGTGACCTCAGAAAGACATGATAAAGGGGAGGACACACCAACTAAGAGAACTGAGCACTCAGCAGAAGGAGGGCCCAACAGAAATGACACTGCAATGGGGACAACAGGACTATGGAACCAAGCGCCCTACCAGCAGATGGAGGGACCAACGACAGACACTGGTAGGAGGACACCAACAAGAACACTGCTTTAAAAGAGGAGGACAAAATAGACACCTGCCCAAAAGGATGAGGAGGACCATCAAGACATGACACTGCTAAGGGAGGTACAAACAGAACATGCCTCATAAGGAGGAGGACACGACTGAGACACTGCTAAAGAGGGACCAAGAAAAGACATGCATAGAAGGAGGAACAGACTATAGAAAGCCTCAGCAAGGGTACCACAGAACATGACACTGCTATGTATAGATGAGGAGGACACATCCAGGACTATAGGAGCCACCACTGCCCCCCTAACAGCAGGATGGAGGTGACCCAAACAGAACATGACACTGCTATGTATAGATGAGGAGGACACATCCAGGACTATAGGAGCCACCACTGCCCCCCCCCTAACAGCAGGATGGAGGTGACCCAAACAGAACATGACACTGCTATGTATAGATGAGGAGGACACATCCAGGACTATAGGAGCCACCACTGCCCCCTAACAGCAGGATGGAGGTGACCCAAACAGAACATGACACTGCTATGTATAGATGAGGAGGACACATCCAGGACTATAGGAGCCACCACTGCCCCCTAACAGCAGGACGGAGGTGACCCAAACAGAACATGACACTGCTATGTATAGATGAGGAGGACACATCCAGGACTATAGGAGTCACCACTGCCCCCTAACAGCAGGATGGAGGTGACCCAAACAGAACATGACACTGCTATGTATAGATGAGGAGGACACATCCAGGACTATAGGAGCCACCACTGCCCCCTAACAGCAGGAGGGAGGTGACCCAAACAGAACATGACACTGCTATGTATAGATGAGGAGGACACATCCAGGACTATAGGAGCCACCACTGCCCCCTAACAGCAGGATGGAGGTGACCCAAACAGAACATGACACTGCTATGTATAGATGAGGAGGACACATCCAGGACTATAGGAGTCACCACTGCCCCCTAACAGCAGGATGGAGGTGACCCAAACAGAACATGACACTGCTATGTATAGATGAGGAGGACACATCCAGGACTATAGGAGTCACCACTGCCCCCACCTAACAGCAGGATGGAGGTGACCCAAACAGAACATGACACTGCTATGTATAGATGAGGAGGACACATCCAGGACTATAGGAGCCACCACTGCCCCCTAACAGCAGGAAGGAGGTGACCCAAACAGAACATGACACTGCTATGTATAGATGAGGAGGACACATCCAGGACTATAGGAGCCACCACTGCCCCCACCTAACAGCAGGAAGGAGGTGACCCAAACAGAACATGACACTGCTATGTATAGATGAGGAGGACACATCCAGGACTATAGGAGACACCACTGCCCCCGCAAAGCAGGAAGGAGGTGACCCAAACAGAACATGACACTGCTATGTATAGATGAGGAGGACACATCCAGGACTATAGGAGCCACCACTGCCCCCCCTAACAGCAGGATGGAGGTGACCCAAACAGAACATGACACTGCTATGTATAGATGAGGAGGACACATCCAGGACTATAGGAGCCACCACTGCCCCCACCTAACAGCAGGATGGAGGTGACCCAAACAGAACATGACACTGCTATGTATAGATGAGGAGGACACATCCAGGACTATAGGAGCCACCACTGCCCCCTAACAGCAGGACGGAGGTGACCCAAACAGAACATGACACTGCTATGTATAGATGAGGAGGACACATCCAGGACTATAGGAGCCACCACTGCCCCCTAACAGCAGGATGGAGGTGACCCAAACAGAACATGACACTGCTATGTATAGATGAGGAGGACACATCCAGGACTATAGGAGCCACCACTGCCCCCTAACAGCAGGAAGGAGGTGACCCAAACAGAACATGACACTGCTATGTATAGATGAGGAGGACACATCCAGGACTATAGGAGCCACCACTGCCCCCTAACAGCAGGAGGAGGTGACCCAAACAGAACATGACACTGCTATGTTTTAGATGAGGAGGAAAATCCAGGACTATAGGAGCCACCACTGCCCCCTAACAGCAGGATGGAGGTGACCCAAACAGAACATGACACTGCTATGTATAGATGAGGAGGACACATCCAGGACTATAGGAGCCACCACTGCCCCCACCTAACAGCAGGACGGAGGTGACCCAAACAGAACATGACACTGCTATGTATAGATGAGGAGGACACATCCAGGACTATAGGAGCCACCACTGCCACCTAACAGCAGGAAGGAGGTGACCCAAACAGAACATGACACTGCTATGTATAGATGAGGAGGACACATCCAGGACTATAGGAGCCACCACTGCCCCCCCCTAACAGCAGGAAGGAGGTGACCCAAACAGAACATGACACTGCTATGTATAGATGAGGAGGACACATCCAGGACTATAGGAGCAGGACGGAGGTGACCCAAACAGAACATGACACTGCTATGTATAGATGAGGAGGACACATCCAGGACTATAGGAGCCACCACTGCCCCCTAACAGCAGGATGGAGGTGACCCAAACAGAACATGACACTGCTATGTATAGATGAGGAGGACACATCCAGGACTATAGGAGCCACCACTGCCCCCTAACAGCAGGAAGGAGGTGACCCAAACAGAACATGACACTGCTATGTATAGATGAGGAGGACACATCCAGGACTATAGGAGCCACCACTGCCCCTAACAGCAGGAAGGAGGTGACCCAAACAGAACATGACACTGCTATGTATAGATGAGGAGGACACATCCAGGACTATAGGAGCCACCACTGCCCCCTAACAGCAGGAAGAGGTGACCCAAACAGAACATGACACTGCTATGTATAGATGAGGAGGACACATCCAGGACTATAGGAGCCACCACTGCCCCCCTAACAGCAGGAAGGGGGTGACCCAAACGGAACATGACACGGCTATTAAACGATGAGGTGGACCAATCCAGGACTAAGGGAGCCACCACTGCCCCCCCTAACAGCAGGATGGAGGTGACCCAAACAGAACATGACACTGCTATGTATAGATGAGGAGGACACATCCAGGACTATAGGTGCCACACTGCCCCCCCTAACAGCAGGATGGAGGTGACCCAAACAGAACATGACACTGCTATGTATAGATGAGGAGGACACATCCAGGACTATAGGAGCCACCACTGCCCCCAAACAGCAGGACGGAGGTGACCCAAACAGAACATGACACTGCTATGTATAGATGAGGAGGAACCAACCAGGACTATAGGAGCCACCACTGCACCCCCCTAACAGCAGGATGGAGGTGACCCAAACAGAACATGACACTGCTATATAAAGATGAGGAGGACACATCCAGGACTATAGGAGCCACCACTGCCCCCTAACAGCAGGAGGAGGTGACCCAAACAGAACATGACACTGCTATGTATAGATGAGGAGGACACATCCAGGACTATAGGAGCCACCACTGCCCCCCCCTAACAGCAGGACGGAGGTGACCCAAACAGAACATGACACTGCTATGTATAGATGAGGAGGACACATCCAGGACTATAGGAGCCACCACTGCCCCCCTAAACAGCAGGACGGAGGTGACCCAACAGAACCATGACACTGCTATGTATAGATGAGGAGGACACATCCAGGACTATGGAGCCACCACTGCCCCCCCCTACCAGCAGGACGGAGGTGACCCAAACAGAACATGACACTGCTATGTATAGATGGGGGGACACATCCAGGACTATAGGAGCCACCACCCCCACCCCCAACAGCAGGGAGGTGACCCAAAACAGACATGACACTGCTATGTATAGATGAGGAGGACCAACCCAGGACTATAGGAGCCACCACCTGCCCCCCCTAACAGCAGGACGGGGGTGACCCCAAACAGACATGACCACTGCCTATGTATAGATGAGGAGGACACATCCAGGAATATAGGAGCCACCACTGCCCCCTAACAGCAGGATGGAGGTGACCCAAACAGAACAGGACACTGCTATGTATAGATGAGGGGGAGCCACCACTGCCCCCCTAACAGCAGGATGGAGGTGACCCAAACAGAACATGACACTGCATGTATAGATGAGGAGGACAACATCCAGGACTATAGGAGCCACCACTGCCCCTAACAGCAGGAGGAGGTGACCCAAACAGAACATGACTGCTATGTATAGATGAGGAGGACACATCCAGGACTATAGGCCACCACTGCCCCCCCTAACAGCAGGAGGAGGTGACCCAAACAGAACATGACACTGCCCATGTATAGATGAGGAGGACACATCCAGGACTATAGGACGCCACCACCTGCCCCCCCCCAAACAGCAGGATGGAGGTGACTCAAACAGAATATGACACTGCTATGTATAGATGAGGAGGACACATCCAGGACTATAGGACCCCACTCCCCCCTAACAGCAGGAAGGAGGTGACCCAAACAGAACATGACACTGCTATGTATAGATGAGGAGGACACATCCAGGACTATAGGAGTCACCACTGCCCCCACCTAACAGCAGGAGGAGGTTGACCCAAACAGAAACATGACACTGCTATGTATAGATGAGGAGGAACATCCAGGACTATAGGAGCCCACTCGCCCCCTAACAGCAGGATGGAGGTGACCCAAACAGAACATGACACTGCTATGTATAGATGAGGAGGACACATCCAGGACTATAGGAGCCACCACTGCCCCCACCTAACAGCAGGAAGGAGGTGACCCAAACAGAACATGACACTGCTATGTATAGATGAGGAGGACACATCCAGGACTATAGGAGCCACCACTGCCCCCTAACAGCAGGATGGAGGTGACCCAAACAGAACATGACACTGCTATGTATAGATGAGGAGGACACATCCAGGACTATAGGAGCCACCACTGCCCCCACCTAACAGCAGGAAGGAGGTGACCCAAACAGAACATGACACTGCTATGTATAGATGAGGAGGACACATCCAGGACTATAGGAGCCACCACTGCCCCCCCCCTCCTAACAGCAGGACGGAGGTGACCCAAACAGAACATGACACTGCTATGTATAGATGAGGAGGACACATCCAGGACTATAGGAGCCACCACTGCCCCCACCTAACAGCAGGAAGGAGGTGACCCAAACAGAACATGACACTGCTATGTATAGATGAGGAGGACACATCCAGGACTATAGGAGCCACCACTGCCCCTAACAGCAGGAAGGAGGTGACCCAAACAGAACATGACACTGCTATGTATAGATGAGGAGGACCCATCCAGGACTATAGGAGCCACCATGCCCCCTAACAGCGGGGGAGGTGACCCAAAAAGCAGGGCATGCTATGTAAGAGAGGGGGAACCAAACCAGGCTTAGGACCACCCCTGCCCCCCCTAACGCGGAAGGAGGGGACCCAAACAGAACATGACCTGCTATGTATAGATAGGGACCATCCAGGACTATAGGAGCCACCACTGCCCCCCCCAAACAGCAGGAGGGGGACCAAACAGAACAGACCTGCTTGTTTAATGGGAGGAACATCCCGGACTATGGAGCCCCCACTGCCCCCCCCAACACAGAGGAGTGACCCAAAAGAACATGACATGTATTATAGATGGGGGAGGGCACATCCGGATATAGGGCCACCACTGCCCCCCTAAAAGCAGGAGGAGGTGACCAAAAAAAACAGACACTGCTATGTATAGATGGGGACCATCCCGGACTATGGGGCACCAACTGCCCCCTAACAGCAGGAAGGAGGTGACCCCAAAAGAACATACAATGCTTTTATAGATGAGGAGGACAATCCAGGACTTAGGACCACCACTCCCCCCTAACACAGGAAAGGAGGGGACCCAAACAAAACATGACACTGTATGTATAGATGAGGAGGACACATCCCGGGACTAAGGAGCCACCACTTTCCCCCCCTAACAGCAGGAGGAGGTGACCAAAAAGAACAGAACTGCTATTATAGATGGGAGGAAATCCAGGGCTATAGGGAGCCCCCATGCCCCCCCTAAAAAGCAGGAGGAGGGGGACCCCAAAAAAAGAACATGACACTGCTAGTATGAGGGAGGACCATCCAGGGCTATAGGAGCCCCATGCCCCTAACAGAGGAGGAGGTGACCCAAACAGAACATGACACTGTATTTAGAGAGGGGGAAAACCTCCGGAAAATATAGGAGCCACCACGCCCCCCCCCCAAAAGCGGGGGAGGTGACCCAAAAAGAAATGACACTGCTAGTATAGTGAGGAGGACACATCCAGGACTAAAGGGGCACCCCTGCCCCCCAACAGCAGGAAGGAGGTGACCCAAACAGAAATGACCTGCTATGTTAGATAGGAGGACAATCCAGGACTATAGGAGCACCACTGCCCCCCCTAACAGCAGGAGGAGGGGACCCAAAAGAACATACACGTATTTTAGAGAGGGGGACAATCCAGGGCTATAGAGCCACCACTGCCCCCCCCAACGCAGGGAGGGGGGGTGACCCAAACAGAAAATGAACCTGCTATTTTAAAAATGAGGAGGACACATCCCCGGGGTTAGGGGCCACCATGCCCCCCACCTAAACAGGGGGGTGACCCCAAAAGAACATGACATCTATGTATAGTGAGGAGGGCAATCCAGGGCTTGGGGCCCCCACTGCCCCCCCAACACAGGAGGGGTGACCCAAAAAAGAACATACACTGATGTATAGATGAGGGGGGACACATCCGGACTATAGGGAGCACCACTGCCCCCCCAAAAAGCGGAGGGGGGTACCCCAAAAGAACATGACATGCTATTATAGATGAGGAGGACACATCCAGGACTAAGGAGCCCCCACTCCCCCCCTAAAAAGCAGGAAGGAGGTGCCCAAAAAGAACATGACACTGCTATGTTAGTGGGAGGGCAATCCAGGGGCATAGGAGCCCCCACTCCCCCCAACAGCAGGGGAGGGGACCCAAACAGAACATGACCCTGTATGTATAGATGAGGGGGACAAACCGGGGCTATGGAGCCCCCATGCCCCCCAAAAGCAGGAGGGGTGACCCAAACAGAACATGCATGCTATGTATAGATGAGGGGACACATCCAGGATATAGGGGCCCCATGCCCCCTAACAGCGGAAGGGGTACCCAAAAAGAAATGCATGCTATTAAAAAGTGAGGAGGAACCCTCCCGACTAAAAGGAGCCCCCAACTGCCCCCCCTAAAAAGGGAGGAGGGACCCAAACAGAAAAAGACACTGCTATTATAGATGAGGAGGACCATCCAGGATATAGGAGCCCCACTGCCCCCAACAAGGAGGAGGGGGACCCAAACGAACATGAAACTGTATGTTAGATGAGGAGGACCATCCAGGACTATAGGAAACCCCCCCTGCCCCCCTAACGCAGGAAGGGGGGTGACCCCCAAAAAGAACATGACACTGCTATGTTAGATGAGGGGGAACATCCCGGACTATGGGAGCCCCCCTGCCCCCCCCCAAAAGCGGAGGGGGGGACCCAAACAGAACATGACACTGTATGTATAGATGAGGAGGACCATCCAGGACTATGGAGCACCACTGGGCCCCCCCAACAGCAGGAAGGAGGTGACCCAAACAGAAAATGACACGCTATGTATAGATGGGAGGACACATCCAGGCTATGGGGGCCACCCCCTGCCCCCCAACAGCAGGAGGGGTGAAAACCCAAAAAGAACATGACACTTGCTATGTATAAGAGGAGGGGCACACAGGATATGGAGCCACCACTGCCCCCCCCCGCAGAGGGGGGGTGCCAAAAAAAGAACATGACAGCTATGTATAGATGAGGGGGACACATAGGACTATAGGAGCCAACCACGCCCCCCCCCAACAGCAGGGGAGTGACCCAAACGAAATGACCTGCTATGTTAGTGAGGAGGCACATCCCGGGCTATAGGAGCCACCACTGCCCCCCTAACGCAGGAAGGAGGTGACCCAAACAGAACATGACATGTATGTATAGATGAGGAGGGAAATCCCGGAATATAGGAGGCCCCCACGCCCCCTAAAAAGCGGTGGGGTGACCCAACAGAAAAATGACAAGCTATGTATAGATGGGAGGACACATCCGGGGTTAGGGGCACCACTGCCCCTAAAAGCAGGGGGAGGTGACCCAAAAAGAACTGAAAACTGCTATGTAAGATGAGGGGGACACATCAGGGCATAGGGCCCCCCTGCCCCCCTAACAGCAGGAAAGGAGGGGGACCCAAACAGAACATGACCTGCTATGTTAGTTTAGGAGGGCAAACCGGATATTGGGGGCCACCACTGCCCCTAACAGCAGGAGGGGGTGACCCCAAACAGAACATGACACTGCTTGTATAGATGAGGAGGGCACATCCAGGACTAAGGAGCCACCACTCCCCCCTAAAGCAGGAGGAGGGACCCAAAAAGAAAAAATGACCTGCTATGTTTTAAAGGGGGACCTCCGGACTAAGGAGCACCATGCCCCCCCCAAAAGCGGAGGGGTGACCAAAAGAAAAATGAACTGCTAGTATAGTGAGGAGGGCACATCCAGGGACTATAGGAGCCCCCACTCCCCCCCTAACAGCGGAAGGAGGTACCCAAACAAACATGAAATTGCTATGTTAGATGAGGAGGGGCCATCCAGGTATAGGGGACCCCCTGCCCCCCTAACAGCAGGAAGGAGGTACCCAAACAGAAATGACACGCTATGTATAAATGAGGAGGACACATCCAGGACTATAGGAGCCACCCTCCCCCCCCTAAAAGCAGGAGGAGGTGACCCAAACGAACATGACATGTATGTATAGAGAGGAGGAAAATCCAGGACTATAGGAGCCACCACTGCCCCCCCAACAGCAGGGGGGAGGTGACCCAAAAAAGAACATGCACGAGTATAGATGAGGAGGGGCCAAACCAGGACTAAGGGGCCCCATGCCCCCCCCCAAAAGCAGGAGGAGGTGACCCAAACGAACATGGGGCCCGCTATGTATAGTGAGGAGGCACATCCAGGGCTATGGGGCCACCACTGCCCCCCCTAACAGCAGGGGGAGGTGACCCAAAAAACTGACATGCTTTTATAGATGAGGAGGAACCTCCCGGGTATGGAGCCCCCATGCCCCCTAAGCAGGGGAGGTGACCCAAAAAGAACATGACACTGCTATGTTAGATGAGGAGGGCACATCCAGGACTATGGGGGCCCCCATGCCCCCAAACAGCAGGGAAAGGGGGGTGACCCAAAAAGAAAATGACATGCTATTATAGAGGGGGAAAATCCGGACTATAGGAGCCCCTGCCCCCCCAACAGCAGGAAGGAGGTGACCCAAAAAAGAAACATGCACTGCTATTATGTGAGGAGGACACATCCAGGCAAGGAGCCACCACTGCCCCCCCTAACGCGGAAGGAGGTGACCCAAAAAGAACATGACATTATGTATAGATGAGGAGGAACATCCAGGACAAAGGAGCCACCCCCTGCCCCCTAACAGCGGAGGAGGTGACAAAACAAAAACTGAACTGCTATTTAATAGGGGAACATCCCGGACTATAGGGGCCCCCACTCCCCCCCCAACAGCGGAGGGGGTGACCCAAACAGAACATAACTGCTAGTATAGTGGGAGGACCATCCAGGGGCTTAGGGCCACCACTGCCCCCCCAACAGCAGGAGGAGGGGACCCAAACGAAAAATGACACTGCTATGTATAGATGAGGAGGACACATCCCGGATATGGGGGCCACCCTGCCCCCCCTAAAGCAGGGGGAGGTGACCCAAACAGAAAAATGACACTTATGTATAATGAGGGGGGACCCCAAACCAGGAATAGGGGCCACCACTGCCCCCTAAAGCAGGAAGGAGGTGCCCCAAAAAAGAAATGACCTGCTATTATAGTAGGAGGACACATCCAGGCTTAGGCCACCACGCCCCCCAAAAACCCGGAAAGGGGTGACCCAAACAGACATGACATTTGTATAGATGAGGGGGACACATCCCGGACTATAGGAGCCACCCCTGCCCCACCAAAGCAGGGGAGGGGGCCCAAACAACATGACATGCTTGTATAGATAGGAGGGGCACTCCAGGACTTAGGAGCCACCAGCCCCCCCTTAAAAGCAGGGGAGGTGACCCAAACGAACATGACACTGTTTTTAGATAGGAGGAAACCTCCAGGACTATAGGGCCCCCACTGCCCCCTAAAGCGGAGGGGTGACCAAACGAACATGACCCCCGCTATGTTTAGATGGGAGGGAAAATCCAGGGCTAAGGGCCACCTCCCCCCCTAACAGCAGGGGAGGTGCCCCCAAAAAGAACTGACACGCTTGTATAGTGGGGAGGGGAACCTCCAGGACTTAGGGCCACCACGCCCCCCTAACAGCAGGAGGAGGTGACCCCCAAAAGAAATGCACTGCTTTTTATAGAGAGGAGGAACATCCAGGGGCTATAGGAGCCCCCATGCCCCCCTAACAGCAGGAGGGGGTGACCCAAACAGACATTCACTGCATGTAAGATGGGAGGACACATCCAGGGGCTTTTGGAGCCACACGCCCCCCTAACAGCAGGAAAAGGGGGTGACCCAAAAAAGAAAAGCACTGCTATGTATAGATGAGGGGGACACATCCAGGGGTATGGGGCCCCCACTGCCCCCCTAACGCAGGAGGGGTACCCAAAAAGAACATGACATCTATGTAAGATAGGAGGGCCTCCGGACTATAGGAGCCCCACTGCCCCCCCCTAACAGCGGGGGAGGTGAACCCAAACAGAAAAAAAGAACGCATGTATAGATGAGGAGGGGGAAAACCAGGCTATAGGGGCCACCACTGCCCCTAAAAAAACAGGAGGAGGTGACCAAAAGAAAATGAACTCTTGTATAGATGAGGGGGACAATCCAGGACTATAGGACCCCCACTGCCCCCTAACGCAGGAGGAGGTGACCCCAAAAAGAACATACATCTTGTTAGATGGGGGAACATCCAGGGGTTAGGAGCCCCCCCACTGCCCCCCCTAACAGCAGGAAGGAGGGGGACCCAAAAAGAAATACACTGCTTGTATAGATGGGGGACACACCAGGACTATTGGAGCCACCCTTTCCCCCCTAACAGCAGGAGGAGTGACCCCAAAAAGAACATGAACGTATGTAAGGGTGAGGAGGGCACATCCGGGGCTATAGGGCCCCACTGCCCCCCCAACGCAGGAAGGAGGTGCCCAAAAAAAAAACATTAAATGTATGTATAGAGGGGGAACTCCAGGCTTAGGAGACCACTGCCCCCAAAAAGCAGGGGGAGGGTGACCCAAACAGAAAAATACACTGCTATGTATAGATGAGGGGACACATCCAGATAAGGGGCCCCCACTGCCCCCCCAACAGCAGGAAGGAGGGGGACCCAAACAGAACTTTACACTTTCTATGTATAGATGAGGGGGACAATCCAGGACTATAGGAGCCCCCCTGCCCCCCCCTAACAAACAGGATGGAGGTGGGCCCAAAAAGAACATGAAACGCTATGTTTTAGAAAAGAGGGGGACACATCCAGGATTAGGAGTCACCACTGCCCCCCAACAGCAGGATTGGGGGTGACCCTAAAAAGAAATGACACTGTTTTTTGTAACGGGCTGCCCCTTTTCCCCAGAGCAAACCCCTTTTTCGTTTACAAGGGCTTTTATAGCCTGGGAAAAGCTTTTGGGGTCAGTGTTTCCTCCCCGGGGGGTGGGCTAAAAAAAAAAAGCCCCGCCCCATTGCTTTGGGACTAATTCCCCTGGTTTTTCAAGTTTTTTTGCTCTTTATGGATTGGACCCTTGCCGAGAGTCCTACACACCGGGCGTTGAAGGAGTGCAAGCTGCTCACATTACTACTGGGAGCATCAGGTGCATTGGAAGACATTCAGAAGCGGTGAGTGCCAACTTTTCTCTATGGTTTTGTTCAAATAAAAGATAGAAAAGAAAAACAGGGAGGGAAAACTGATTGATGTGTGTCAAATAAAGTAAGCACTGCGTTAATTCTTGTAAGACTGGTGTAATCTTCACAAAGATACAGCCAGTCTTTTAGTGCAGGGAATAATTGCTTAAACCAAGCACTAATGTTGCAATAAAAAAAAAAATTTATCACGCTCTGCCACCAATTTGTCACGTACGCGCTCACCAGGCACGTGACTGGGGGGCCTGTAATGGGTTATAGATTTATCTCCACTGAGCACACCTCTCACTCAGGTAGCTAATCAAGCATAAATCGTACCGCAAGACAGTTCCAGTCCCCTCCAAAATACACGCTGCCACCACCTTCCGTCATAAATCAAAAAAAGGATTCAGCCGGAAGGAGTCTGAGTCCTCACCGATTTCTAAAAACACGTAAAAAATGCTCACAGGTCAACTCACTGCTCTCTCAGTAGTTACCAAAGAAAAAAAAACAATCCCTTTAAAGGGAAAATTTGGGGTTTGTGCAACAACAAGAGTTAACGAATTACTGATACCTTAATTTTAAAAATGATTTCAGTGCTTAGATAGACAAAAATATGATAATAACAATAATGACACACATACAATACAGTTCTTAAAATAAAGGGAGAAAAAAATGGAAAGAATTCACACTTACAGATGTTTCAGCTTCCAAGTCCCGGGGTAAGGAGAATAAAGGACACAACTCAATTCCTCAGAATAGACCCCAAAGCTATGACACGGTCTACAGGCTGGAATGGTGTTTTTATACCACTTCAGGCTGTCTCCTCCTTCTCATAACTCGGTACTCTCTTATTGGCTTGAATTATGAAAAGTAGGTGGGTATACAGAATGTTCTGAGGAGAGTTATGGTATTTTAGTTCCAAGGGGGCACTCACGGGACTGCCTCTTGGGCAGACAAAAGGAAATATCTTTTCCCTTTCTGGCAGAAAAATTTGTTTATTTGAAAGGTGGTAAATAGTTATCGATTGCGTGGGATTTTACAGGAAGCGGCCCCCCATAAATCCTTTTAGCAATCAAAGGGTTTCTGGGATGGGGGGTTTTCGGAAGATGGCCAGAAACTTCTCCTCAGGAAAATGGGGGAAGGGGGAATTTTACCTTGAGATGCTTCAAGGTTTTA
>JAODAL010066730.1:0-17629 GCA_025379985.1 Phyllomedusa bahiana
TAAAACTAATAAGCACTTTTTTCTAATTGAGAAAGATTAACAAAATGTATAAAATTGTCTGAGCAAAGCTGACTTAAAGATGACCCTTTTTACAGAACTAAAGATAAATTCACCCAGTGCTAATAAAGTTGCCAATCATACTGACAGCATGTATAGTGAAACCATTAAAATGCTGACCTAAAGCCCATCACACATAGAATTACAGGCAGGTCCTGAACCAGATTTCGGTGTGAAAGGTTGTTTAAGTGCCAAGAAACTCTCTTGTTCATATATATTCTGACTTCATAACTGTTCATTGGTCCCTTTCATACATATTTTAGCCGTATAGAACATTTAAAGGGAACCTGATGGTGAGGTGTGGGAGGGGGTTTATGCTACCCTATCCGTGAGAAACATATGATAGCGGGAGAGAAACTAAGCAGGGGTTTATATGATTTATGCAGGATTTCTGAATAAAAAGGAGATAAAATTGTAAAACAGAAAGTAAAAGTACTGTTTACCTGGCTCACATACAGTGATGGACAGTTTTCTGCATACAGAAAATCAACGTAGGTATAAGCACCAGATGTAGTTGTCACATAGTGTAAAAAGCCACTGAAAAGCCAAAAGGAAATCTGCTATATTCCTTACTGAAAAAGTCTGACAAATAGAGAAAAAGGCAATCACTCTATTAACCCTTCACAGAATGACACCAATAAATATTACATAATCACGGTTTATAACCAAGCAAACAAGTATAAACTTAATTCCCTTTCAACACAAAAAAGCTTAAAAAAATAAAAACACATACCTTATAATTTCCCAAATAATCGAACAATGCTCTTACACAGGTAATTGTCTCACCAATAGCTCTGAAAAAAGGTGGTTACACTGTCAGATCTCTAATTAAGCAAGAAATCTGCTTCCACATCATGTTCACAGGTAATTACTTACCAACATTAAAGAGACAATGCACTTCACTACTACTATAGGTGAGACTTTCACCACAATAGTAAAATAAAAATAGATCTTTGTAGTAGTGACGTCACTACTGCTTGCCAGCATGTGTACGTAGAGCCTGAGCGCCGCTGGCCGGGGAGTTCAAGAACGGAAACCTTATCAGTCCCCCTCTCTGCAAACTCTCCCTTCTCCAATCTGTCCTGAATGCAGCAGCTAGGCTCATCTTTCTTTCCAGTTGTTATACTGATGCCTCTACCCTGTGTCAGTCACTGCACTGGTTACCCATTCAGTACAGATTACAACATGAACTAATCACTCTCACCCATAGAGCTCTCCACAGTGCTGCACCCTCTACATCTCCTTCCTCATCTCTGTCTACCACCCTACCTGCTCTCTCCGCTCTGCTGATGATCTTCGACTACATGCCTCAGTCATCCGGACCTCCCATGCCAGTCTCCAAGATTTTTCATGTGCGGCACCAGTTCTCTGGAACATACTACCGCGGGCGATCAGACACACTCTGAACCCTCATAGTTTTTAGAGGGCCCTGAGAATACATCTTCTCAGTCTGACCTACCAGGTTGCTAACCCCCCACTCTCTAGCACAATTTCTGTCACTCCCTACAATTCAGCACTTATCTGTATATAGATCTACTGTCTGGGTGGCAGATTCATCTGAATTCTATATAAACCACCCCATATTTATGTCACATGGCTGGACCATTGTAAATCTAGCACTTCTTACCCTTCGTTTCACCCAAATAGAGGGTAAGCTCTTGTGAGCAGGGCCGTCACACCTTGGGCCACATGTATGAAAACTGTCTAGGTCTAAAATTCATTTTGTTTCCCATAGCAACCAATCAGAGCTCCTCTTTCATTTCATATAGTGCTCTAGAGGAATGAGAGGGGAGCTCTGATTGGTTGCTATGGGCAACAAAGTGAATTTTAGTCCTAGACAGTTTTCATACATGTGGCCCCTTGTGTCTCATCTGTAAGTAGCTTTTCATTGTGCAATATATGTCTTTTTGTCTGTACCTACACTCTCCAAATTGTAAAGTGCTATAGAATATGTTGATGCTATATAAATAAAGGTTATTATTATTATTATTATTATTATTATTATTATTAATAAACCACTATACACCTTCCTGATTTGAGTCAGTGAGTAAACTTTTATTTAACAAAGATCTCTTTTTAATTTACTATTGTGGTGAAAGTCTCACCTATAGAAGTAGTGGAGTGCATTGTCTCCTTAATGTCGGCAGGTATTTACCTTTGAAAATGATGTGGAGACAGATTTCTTGCTTAACAATTGCTTAGCAACATTTTTTCAGAGATTATGGTGAGACAATTACCTGTGTAGGAGCATTGTTTGATTATTTGGTACATTGTAAGTTATGTGTTTTTATTTTTATTGAAGCATTTGTGTGTTGAAGGGGAATTAAGTTTACACTTATAAACAGTGGGCATTTAATACTTATTAGTGTCATTCTGTGAAGGGTTAATAGCACAATTTCCTTTTTCTCTATTTGTCAGTTTTCTGTATACACACTGATACAGGGAAAACTGTCAATCACTGTATGTTGGCAGTGTAAGCAGGACTTCCATTGTCTTTTAATACTTCCTGTCAGTATTTTCTCTGCTTTTTACTCAGAAATCCTGTGCCAAATCATAAAAACCTATATATCATAGAGCTTAGCTTCTCTCCTCTATCATATAACCTTATATATCACAGAGCTCAGCTTCTCTCCTCTATCATATAACCCTATATTATTTATATAGACCTTTCCAGCTCTGCTTCTTCCCTATATCATATAACCCTATATATCACAGAGCTCAGCTTCTCTCCTATATCATAAAACCCTATATATCACAGAGCTCATCTTCTCTCCTCTATCATATAACCCTATATATCACAGAACTCAGCTTCTCTCCTCTATCATATAACCCCATATATCCACAGAACGCAGCTCTCTCTCCTCTATCATATAAAACCTATATATCCCAGAGCCAGCTCCTCTCCTCTATCATATAACCCTATATATCACAGAGCTCAGCTTCTCTCCTCTATCATATAAACCTATATATAACAGAGCTCAGCTCCTCTCCTCTATCATATAACCCTATATATCACAGAGCTCAGCTTCTCTCCCTCTATCATATAACCCTATATATCACAGAGCTCAGCTCCTCTCCTCTATCATATAACCCTATATATTACAGACCTCAGCTTCTCTCTCTCTCTATCATATAAACTTATATATCACAGAGCTCAGTTTCTCTCTATCATATAACCCTATATATGACAGAGCTCAGCTTCTCTCTCCTGTCATATAACCCTATATATCACAGAGATCAGATTTTCTCCTCTATCATATAACCCTATATATGACAGAGCTCAGCTCCTCTCCTCTATCATATAACCCTATATATCACAGAGTTCAGCTTCTCTCCTCATCATCCTACTCCACTTCCCATCCTGAGCGTCACCACAGCCCTGGCTAGCCTCATGCGCTGTACTCTGTGAGCTGAAGTGTGATCCTGCACCAGCCCTGGACCTTGAACCACCGCCTAAAGAAGACCTATAAATTTGGGAAACAGTCGGGCCTTCTACATCCTCTGGCGAGTAAGGCTCTGTGTCCGCATCTGTGTCCGCCTCCGTCTCCATCACTGCTGGGACCTGCTGCTGCAGAGTGTCTAACACTTGTTCCAGGACAAATATCACAACTAGAGATGGGCGAATTTCCCGAAATTCGTTTCGCTAACTTCGCCGAATTTCTCGGCAAAAAATAACTTTGGTCCCAATTACTTCAGCTCGAATTACGTTAAAAAACAGCTATTTCCAGGCTGCACATAGCCTGCAGAGTGCTGTAGAATGTTGTGCCATGCTTAAATATGCAGAGGGAGCTTGGTTTGGTCTTCATACAATGTTGTGTTTTAGTATGACACGCACATGACTGCTGCCGCTCTTAGAATCGCTTCACTATAAAATTCCCTGGGCACTTAAGAGGGCAAAACTGACCAAAAAACTTAAGGGGGAACGTAGCCTGATAAAGTCATGCCAGAGAAAGCTGGAAAAAACAAGCTGAGAGCTCAGGTGGCAACATTAGTGACAGAGTGTGGAGGTCACGGCGGCAGCCACAGCTGCATGAGGTCAGACAGTGGCACAATGACATTCTGGAGGTGGCAAAAAAAGGAATAGGCCACAGAGTGGCACAATGACAGAGTGTGAGGTCACGGCAGCAGCCGACAGCGGGCACATCAGGGGAGGTCAGGACAGCCGCACAATAGAACATTGCTGGAGGTGCAGCAAAAAAGCATGAGTAGGTGGCACAACACTGGGGGTGGGACAATGACAACAGTGTGGAGGTCACGGCAGCAGCCACAGCAGCAGCATGAGGTCAGGCAGTGGCACAATGACATTCTGGAGGTGGCAAACAGAAAACCATGAGTAGGCCACAGAGGGGGGGGACAATGAAAACAGTTTGGTGGTAGGATCCACAGGGCAAGCGGGGAACACCACAGCAGCAGCATGAGGAATTCAATGACAGGATGGAAAAACAATGGACAGAGACTGTGTAGGTCACGCAGCAGCCACAGCAGCAGCATGAGGTAAAAGACTTTGTGGCAAACAATAGACAAAAATGGTGTGTAGGTCACGGCCACAGCCACAGCACAGTCACGAAATGAGGAGGCAGAGACGGGTGGCACAATGACACAGTTGGTGTAGGCACCATCCACAGGGCAGCAAAAGCCACACGCAGCAGCACAGCAGAGTCAGACAGTGGCACAATGACATTCTGGAGGTGGCAAAAACAGGAATAGGCCACAGAGTGGGACAATGACACAGTGTGTAGGTCACGGCAGCAGCCACAGCAGCAGCATGAGGTCAGACAGTGGCACAATGACACAGTGTGTAGGTCACGGCAGCAGCAGCATGAGGTCAGACAGTGGCACAATGACATTCTGGAGGTGGCAAAACAGTAGTAGGCCACTGAGTGGCACAATGACAGAGAGTGGAGGTGACGGCGGCAGCAGCATGAGGTCAGACAGTGGCACAATGACATTCTGGAGGTGGCAAAAACAGGAATAGGCCACAGAGTGGCACAATGACAGAGTGTGTAGGTCACGGCAGCAGCCACAGCAGCAGCATGAGGTCAGACAGTGGCACAATGACATTCTGGAGGTGCAAAAACAGGAGTAGGCCAAAAGTGGGACAATGACACAGTGTGGAGGTCACGGCAGCAGCCACAGCAGCAGCATGAGGTCAGGCAGTGGCACAATGACATTCTGGAGGTGGCAAAAACAGGAGTAGGCCACAGAGTGGGACAATGACACAGTGTGTAGGTCACGGCAGCAGCCACAGCAGCAGCATGAGGTCAGACAGTGGCACAATGACATTCTGGAGGTGGCAAAACAGTAGTAGGCCACTGAGTGGCACAATGACAGAGTGTGTAGGTCACGGCAGCAGCCACAGCAGCAGCATGAGGTCAGACAGTGGCACAATGACATTCTGGAGGTGGCAAAAACAGGAGTAGGCCACAGAGTGGGACAATGACACAGTGTGGAGGTCACGGCAGCAGCCACAGCAGCAGCATGAGGTCAGACAGTGGCACAATGACAGAGTGTGTAGGTCACAGCAGCAGCCACAGCAGCAGCATGAGGTCAGACAGTGGCACAATGACACAGTGTGTAGGTCACGGCAGCAGCCACAGCAGCAGCATGAGGTCAGACAGTGGCACAATGACACAGTGTGTAGTTCACGGCAGCAGCCACAGCAGCAGCATGAGGTCAGTCAGTGGCACAATGACATTCTGGAGGTGGCAAAAACAGGAATAGGCCACAGAGTGGGACAATGACACAGTGTGTAGGTCACGGCAGCAGCCACAGCAGCAGCATGAGGTCAGACAGTGGCACAATGAAAATTCTGGAAGGTGGCAAACAAAACTTGGGTAAACGATAGGCCACAGAGTGGCACAATGACAGAGAGTGGAGGTTACGCCGGCAGCAGCATAAGGTCAGACAGTGGCATAAGGACATTCTGGAGGTGGCAAAAACAGGAATAGGCCACAGAGTGGCACAATGACAGAGTGTGTAGGTCACAGCAGCAGCCACAGCAGCAGCATGAGGTCAGACAGTGGCATAATGACATTCTGGAGGTGGCAAAAACAAGAGTAGGCCACAGAGTGGCACAATGACACAATGTGGAGGTCACGGCAGCAGCCCCAGCAGCAGCATGAGATCAGAAAGTGGCACAATCACTTTCTGGAGGTGGCAAAAACTGGAGTAGGCCACAGCGTGGCACAATGACAGAGAGTGGAGGTGACGGCAGCGGGAGCAACAGCATGAGGTCAGAGAGTGGCAAAATGACACAGTGTGGAGGTCATGGCAGCAGCCACAGCAGCAGCATGAGGTCAGACAGTGGCACAATGACAGAGTGTGGAAGTGGGTGGCAATGTCAGTCCCTGGAAAAGATGGTTGGTGGCAGATGGAGAAACTGGCAGCAGATGTGTGGCATCAGGCGGGTGGCGGCATCAGAATAGTGGCTGAGGCAGGTAGTTTGAATCCAGACTCATTTATCACAGTTTGGGTGAGGCGTCATGGCTGATGTAGTCTGACGTCTAAGGCATTGGTGTGTGGAAATCCTGGCCGATCCACGCCTGATTCATCTTGACAAAGGTCAGTCGTTCCACATTTCCCGTGGACAAGCGGGTTCTCCTTGGGGTAACGATGGGCCCCCGCCGCACTGAACACCCCCTCTGATGCCACACTACTGGCCGGGCAGGACAGCTTCTCCACTGCAAACTCGGCAAGTTGCGGCCACACATCCAGTTTGGCTGCCCAGTAGTCCAGCGGATCTTCTAACTGGGGTGGCAGAGTGCTGTCCAAGTAGGCCACCACCTGTTGGTTCAGGGTCTGCTCCAGGTCCTGCTACTGCTGCTGCTGGCGACTGCCACCTCACTAAGCGGGTGAAGGAAGCTGCTCATCAGTGACTCCAGACTTAGGTTGCTGCTGATGGAGCTGGTACTGCTCCGACCCCCCAATCTTCCCCCAGCAGCCACGGCAGTAGTACGTGAGCGCTGAAGAACCCCCCGGTCAGACCTGTCAGAGGAGGAACAATGCCGCACATAGGCAGCGGCCAACTGACTACAGAGGATTTCCCTATAATATTTGAGTTTGTCCTCCCTCTCAATAGCTGGGAAAAAGGCTCCCATTTTGGACCGGTAGCGAGGGTCCAATAGGGTGGAGAGCCAGAAGTCATCCCTCTGCCGGATGCTGACTATTCGGCTGTCACTAGCCAGGCAAATCAGCATGCTGCGGGCCATCTGCACAAGTGACTCCGAGGGGCTCCCTGCCTCCATCTCCACTGTATACTGCCACGGTGCCTGAGGGTCATCTGCCTCGTCTTCCTCATCTCCATCTACCTCCTCCAGTTGCTCCTGCTCCTCCTCTCTTGTCACCTGGGTAGAAAATCCACTCATTTCACCAGACAATGCTTCTGCTCCAATGTCCTCCTCCTCCTCCTCCATTTCAGCCCCCACCGGACTCATGTGGCCGCGAGATGTAGTACTTGTGGAGGCTGAGATGGTGGTGATGGAGGAGGAGGAGGCGGACGTTGGCGCAGGAGCCGCAGTTAGACAACATGGAAGAGAAAGCGGCGTCTCCAGTCCAAGTTGTTGGTGTGCCTGGGCTGGAAGCACATTCACCCAGTGGGCCGTAAAGGACATGTACTGGCCCTGACCGTAGTTACAGCTCCAGACGTCCGCGCTGCCGTGCACCTTGGAACAAACCGATAAGCTCAAGGACTGGCCCACCTTCTGTTCTACATATTTATGAAGTGCTGGTACTGCCTTTTTGGAAAAGAAATTACGGCTTGGAACTCTCCATCTCGGCTCGGCACAAGCCATTAGTTCTCTGAACGGTGCAGAGTCCACCATTTGGAAAGGGAGGGACTGCAGCACCAACAACTTGGACAGGAGTACGGTCAGCTTCTGCACCTTAGGATGGTTGGGAGACTCCCTCTAGACATCTAGATTCTATAATTTCATTAAGAAAATCTATGTGAAAGCATTTGTTGAGTATATGTAGTAATACTACCTATAATACTTTCGTCTGTGTAATGATCCTCACTACACGTCTGTAAATAAATTGTTCACATTTAAGCAAAGTAAAACGGTGTGCAGTGGATTTATCTTATAGATGTTACTAAGACCTTGAGTCTTTTTCATTCTTGCACCTGGCTTCACAATTAACCCTTAGGTGTGTGTGACCTTATAACTATTATTCTTTTACTGAGTGCAACTGCAGAAAAATACTTAGTTAACCCTTGGATGTAAATTGCGCCAAAGAATTGAGCCACCACAAACTACTAGCTTTGTAGCGTGTTACAATGCAGTGTTTTTACGCCACACAACAAGAGAAAATATGTAATTAACCTTTGCTTGTGAATTAGGCTACAGGAAAAATGTATATATTTGTGCGGTGAAAATGACGGTTTCTTGAGTCACCACAGCTGAATAACAACGCTTATTTAACCCCTGGATGTAAATTGCGCCAAAGAATTGAGCCACCACAAACTACTAGCTTTGTGGCGTGTTTACAATACGGTGTTTTTTACGGCAAACAACAAGAGATAAAATTGTAATTAACCTTTGCTTGTGAATTAGGCTACAGGAAAAATGTATATATTTTGGCGGTGAAAATGACGGTTTCTTGGAGTCACCACAGCTGAATAACAACGCTTATTTAACCCCTGGATGTAAATTGCGCCAAAGACTTGAGCCACCACAAACTACTAGCTTTGTGGCGTGTTACAATACGGTGTTTTTTACGGCAAACAACAAGAGATAAAATTGTAATTAACCTTTGCTTGTGAATTAGGCTGCAGGAAAAATGTATATATTTTGGCGGGGAAAATGACGGTTTCTTGGAGTCACCACAGCTGAAAATCAACGCTTAATTAACCCCTAGATGTAAATTGCGCCAAAGAATTGAGCCACCACAAACTACTAGCTTTGTAGCGTGTTACAATGCGGTGTTTTTTACGCCACACAACAAGAGATAAAATTGTAATTAACCTTTGCTTGTGAATTAGGCTACAGGAAAAATTTATATATTTTGGCGGTGAAAATGACGGTTTCTTGGAGTCACCACAGCTGAATAACAACGCTTAATTAACCCCTGGATGTAAATTGCGCCAAAGAATTGAGCCACCACAAACTACTAGCTTTGTAGCGTGTTACAATGCGGTGTTTTTTTACGCCACACAACAAGAGATAAAATTGTAATTAACCTTTGCTTGTGAATTAGGCTACAGGAAAAATGTATATATTTTGGCGGTGAAAATTACGGTTTCTTGCAGTCACCACAGCTGAAAAACAACGCTTAATCAACCCCTTGATGTAATTTGCGCCAAAGAATTGAGCCACCACAAACTACTAGCTTTGTAGCGTGTTACAATTTTTACGCCACACAACAAGAGATAAAATTGTAATTAACCTTTGCTTGTGAATTAGGCTACAGGAAAAATGTATATATTTTGGCGGTGAAAATGACGGTTTCTTGGGGTCACCAGAGCTGAATAACAACGCTTAATTAACCCCTGGATGTAAATTGCGCCAAAGAATTGAGCCACCACAAACTACTAGCTTTGTAGCGTGTTACAATGCAGTGTTTTTTATGCCACACAACAAGAGATAAAATTGTAATTAACCTTTGCTTGTGAATTAGGCTACAGGAAAAATGTATATATTTTGGCGGTGAAAATGACGGTTTCTTGGAGTCACCACAGCTGAAAAACAACGCTTAATTAACCCCTGGATGTAAATTGCGCCAAAGAATTAAGCAGCCAAAAATGAAGTGTTATTTGTATTGTAAAAACGCTGTTTCTTTAAATGAATACAACAGGAACTGGCTTAGATCCCCCTTGGATATTCAATGTGCTGTGAGCAGATAGGATTTAAATGTATATGCAGCTGCAGTGGACGCACACTGGATTTCAGATCCAATACCCAAAAAAATCAGAAATAGAACGTTAAGAGAAGCAGTCTCTGAGACAAGCTGAGACACCCCACAAAAATCGCTGTATAAAAATCAGTTCTTCAGTAACAATCAGCCGCGGCAGCACCTTCCCTGATCAGTACAGTGAGAGCGGTATGAGCTCCCAGCGTCGCGCCCGGACTTATATAGTGCGGTGACGTCACAGAATCCCGCCGGTCTCTGATTGGCTTCATCTCTGCACATGTCATGCAGGCTATGCATTTCTTCCTCCCAGTGTTCTTTGCCCCATGTAACACCATGTGCTCACAGCCATTTTATCAATAAAAAGCACACTTCGTTCACCCGAAGTATCCCAAACTTCGACTTCGTTCAGAACCAAAGTTTTCCTGAAATTCTAAACGAAGTCCACTTCGTTAGAATCAATTCGCCCATCTCTAATCACAACAATGGTCATGCTGACAATGTCATTGTCCTGACTGACCATTTTGATGGTGTCTTCAAAACTGGCATGGATGGTGCAGAGATCCTTCACCTGCCTCCACTCTCTATGACTCAACGCCCCGAGGTCCGCACCACTGCTCGTCAGGCCATACGACACTTCATACTGCATAATGGCATTACACTGCTGCCACAATCGCTGAAGCAAAGTGAAGGGTGGAATTCCAGCATTTTGCCACTTCAACAATGAGACAGTTGACGGGGAGACCCAGATGATGCTGCAATGCTGCCAGTCATGCAGAAGCAGGGTGCAAACACTGGAAGTGTGAGCTCAGACTTTGAGCCTTCCTCAGCAGGCAGTCAAGGCCCAGGTAGCACTTGAGAAATTTCTGCACAACCAGGTTCATGATGTGTGACAGGCAAGGGATGTACGTAAGTCTACTGATCTTAAGGGCAGCAAGGAGATTTTTCCCACTGCTGCACACCACTTTGCCTGGTGCCAGGTTCTTAGCACCCAGCCACTGGTCGGTCTCAGTGCGCAGAGCCATCCACAGTTCTTGACCTGTGTGTTGACGGTCTCCAAGACACATTAATTTCAGAACGACCTGGTTTCTCTTGGCACGTGATGCTACAGTGCCTTGTGAAAGTATTCGGCCCCCTTGAACTTTTCAACCTTTTGCCACATTTAAGGCTTAAAACAAAGATATAAAATTTTTATTTTTTTGTGAAGAATCAACAACAAGTGGGACACAATTGTGAAGTGGAACGAAATGTATTGGATATTTTAAACTTTGGCAAAAAATATAAAACCGAAAAGTGGGGCGTGCAATATTATTCAGCCCTTTTACTTTCAGTGCAGCAAACTCACTCCAGAAGTTCAGTGAGTATCTCTGAATTATCCAATGTTGTCCTAAATAACTAATGATGATAAGTATAATCCACCTGTGTGTAATCAAGTCTCCGTATAAATGCACCTGCTCTGGGATAGACCCAGGATTCTGTTTAAAGCGCAGAGAGCATCATGAAGACCAAGGAACACATCAAGCCGGTCCGTGATACTGTTGTGGAGAAGTTTAAAGCCGGATTTGGATACAAAAAGATTTCCCAAACTTTAAACATCCCAAGGAGAACTGTGCAAGCGATCATATTGAAATGGAAGGAGTATCAGACCACTGCAAATATACAAAGACCCGGCCGTCCCTCTAAGCTTTCATCTCAAACAAGGAGAAGACTGATCAGAGATGCAGCCAAGAGGCCCCTGATCACTCTGGATGAACTGCAGAGATCTACAGCTGAGGTGGGAGAGTCTGTCCATAGGACAACAATCAGTCGTACACTGCACAAATCTGGCCTTTATGGAAGAGTGGAAAGAAGAAAGCCATTTCTCAAAGATATCCATAAAAAGTCTCGTTTATAGTTTGCCACAAGCCACCTGAGAGACACCAAACATGTGGAAGAAGGTGCTCTGGTGATATGAAACCAAAATTGAATTTTTTGGCCACAATGCAAAACGATATGTTTGGAGTAAAAGTAACACAGCTCATCACCCTGAACACACCATCTCCACTGTCAAACATGGTGGTGGCAGCATCATAATTTGGGCCTGCTTTTCTTCAGCAGGGACAGGGAAGATGATTAAAATTGATGGGAAGAAGGATGGAGCCAAATACAGGACCATTCTGGAAGAAAACCTGTTGGAGTCAGCAAAAGACCTGAGACTGGGACAGAGATTTATCTTCCAACAAGACAATGATCCCAAATATAAAGCAAAATCTATAATGGAATGGTTCACAAATAAACGTATCCAGGTGTTAGAATGGCCAAGTCAAAGCCCAGACCTGAATCCAATCGAGAATCTGTGGAAAGAGCTGAAAACTGCTGTTCACAATCAGTCTCCATCCAACCTCACTGAGCTCGAGTTGTTTTCCAAGGAAGAATGGGCAAGAATTTCAGTCTCTCGATGTGCAAAACTGATAGACATACCCCAAGTGACTTGCAGCTGTAATCGCAGCAAAAGGTGGCACTACAAAGTATTAACTTAAGGGGGCCAAATAATTTTGCACGCCCCATTTTTCAGTTTTTTATTTTTTCAAAAGTTTAAAATATCAAATAAATTTCGATCCACTTCACAATTGTGTCCCACTTGTTTGTCTTTACAAAAAAATAAAAATTTTATATCCTTATGTTTGAAGCCTGAAATGTGGCAAAAGGTTGAAAAGTTCAAGGGGGCCGTGGAGGTTGGGGATCGGGAACCTGCACCAGCCCAGCAGTATGGAAAAGTGTCCGTTGAGATCCACCATCATCACCAGAGTCATCCACATAACTCACCCAGTAAGCAGTCCGTGAGATGTAATACCCTTGACCGTGCTTACTAGTCCATGTGTCTATAGTGAGATGGACTTTGGTGGACACAGATGCAGCCAACGCGCTGAAGATTTTTCCTGTCACGTGACTGGCCAGGGCAGGGACACCTTTCTGGAAAAGAAATGCCTGGTCGGCATCTGGTATTGGGGGCATGCCAGAGCCATGACATGGTGGAACCCATCTGTGTCCACCAGGCAGAAAGGCAACATTTCCAAGTCAAAAGCCTGGCAATGCCAACATTCAAGCTTTTGGCTTTGGTATGGTTGGGGTGAAAGCGTTTCTTATGCTCCCACACCTGGTTCACAGATGGCTGGCTGCCAGACTGGCTGCTGTACAACGTGCAAGTGAAACTGGTGGAAGGACAAGGGGTAGCCTGTGTCACTGGTGGTGGCGGTGAGATTAGGCCGACAGTGTCTGGGACTGGGGATGATACTTGCTCATGCTGCTCCGGCACATTGGCAGCAGAGGACCTCTTGTTCATGGAAGTGATGGAGGAGGAGGAGACAGAGGATGTCACAGTGGTTGGAAGCCCAGGAACTGTGTGGCATTTTTTATCCAAGTGACTCCTCAACATCAATTCATGCTTTAGATGCATGTGCTTGTTCATGTTTGTGGTTAAACTCTTTAGATTCTTTCCTCTACTGACGCATTGATGGCAAATCTGGCATATGACGTCGGCCGGCGAATCTGAGGCTTGATGGAAAAAGGCCCAGGCTTCACAGGTCCTGGACCTCTTCGACAGTGAAAACCTAGTAGCAGTGTTTCCATGGCTGGCAGATTCATGTCAGCGGACTTGTGCGACCGCCCTCTCCCTTTCTGAGGCCGGACCCGCACTGACACTACCCCATCATCCTCCTCCTCCACTGATGAGGCGCTCGCAAGCAACTGCTGCTGAAAAGACCACATTGGATCTGCAATGTCATCATCAACATCATCATCACATTTGACTTCCTCAAGCTGCAGGTGAGAAGCCACAGGCACTGCGAGGCATTGCTGACCGCTCAGGATTTCTGCCGACTGACCAGCTTCCTTCTTCTCTGAGGGCAACAGCGATTGGGCATCAGAGCAGACAAAATCATCCTCTTTGGCCTCTTGATCTTTTGAAATAGTTTCTGAACCCAACAGCATTGTGTCATCAAAGAGATCTTCAGATTATGGATTATACGGATCTGTCTGTACATTGGTTGACATTTGGGCTGTGTTTGCTTCAGGTTGGACTGATGATGACGATGATGATGACGACGACATTTGTGGCCGTGACTGAGAGGACGAGGAGGTAAAACCGCTCGATTCAGGTTGTGTTAACCACTGAAGAACAGATTGGTGACGCTCTTCAGTACTGAGATTCACAGGGAACCGACCAAGCGATGACAGGCCTGACGGTCCTGCAACTGACTATTTGCTCGCTTGAGTGTTGTCCGGAGCACTGGAAGGAGCGCCTTGTCTCGTACCTCTAGCTCCACGTCCTACACCCCTCCTTGCTCGTTTACCACCTCTAGTTCTCACCATGTTAAAAAAAAATATATATTAAAAAGGTCAAGATTTTTTCACAGTCTCTTACTGAAGAACTGCACTCCAAGGACAACAAATCACAAGTGTTCTTAAATTCTTATAATTTCCAACTGGCAAATAGAATTAGAAACATAATTTTTTCTATGGAATATCTGTGAAATGTGGTCTTATGGAAGAACCTTGACACCAAATCAACAGTGTTCTTGAATGCCTATACTTTGTAACTGGCAACTAGGATAGAAATATATTTTTTTCTATGGAATATCTGTGAAATGTGGTCTTATGGAAGAATCCTGACATCAAATCAACAGTGTTCTTGAATCCCTATACTTTGCAACAACCAACTAGGATTAGAAATAGAATTTTTCCTATGAAATATCTGTGAAATGTGGTTTTATGGAAGAACCCTGACACCAAATCAACAGTGTTCTTGAATCCCTATATTTTGCAACAACCAACTAGGATTATTTTTCTATGGAATATCTGTGAAATGTGGTCTTATGGAAGAACCCTGACACCAAATCAACAGTGTTCTTGAATGCCCATACTTTGTAACAGGCTACTAGGATTTGAAACAATTTTTTCTACGGAATATCTGTGAAATGGGGTCTTATGGAAGAATGGTGTCTTGTACACCGGCTGTCTCCCCAAAACTGCAGCAAGGAAATTTTGGGCACGGAATGAAATTTTCTGCAAGAAACCAATATATCACAGCGTTTTCTTTTGAGAGATTTCCGAACAGTGTCTTGTGTACAAGCTGTCCCCCCCAAACTGCAGCAAGGAACTTTTGGGCAATGCAAAGATGCAGTCAGCAGCGATATCAAAATCTCTGACTACTACTGTCTAGGATTCCCTAATCTTGCTGTACCGTAACCCGAACTAATCTATCTAGAAGCTTCTCCTTTGTGAAATCATTGGGAAATGGTGTGTCTGTCTGCCTTGAAACAAGCACAGCAGAGAGAATAATGTGTTCAGTTCACAGTCTCTAATCATAATGGCATTCACCAGGAAATACAGGGACATACATAAACAGGGTCATGTGATATTAGCAGCCAATGAGATCCCTACCCCCTCAGCGGTGACATTTTTGACCCCCACTCTGTGTTCTGCACTGACTGGCTGGCTGCCAAAAGTACAGGAAGCAGCGAAAATAGCTCAATCTTAATTCTCAATCTTTTACCGGATTTTGCGGAAAAAAATCGTATCGGTTCGAGATTGAGAAAAATTTAAAAATCGACTAACTTTTCTCGATTAAATCGCTCACCACTACTTATGACAACTGTCTATTTGTATTCTCATATACTGTATAATTTACATTTACAAGATAATAGGCCTTAGTGGTTCTTGACATCTATGTTTAAGTAAATACATATGTTACCTGTGAAAATAACCAAAAAACTACCTGAAAACCAAATCCTAAAAACGTTCATAAAACTGAGTTTTTTGTCCACTGCCTGTTAAAAGCTGTTTTTTTGCAAATTTTTTGAGCATTTTATGGAGCTTTTCTTTGCAGAGATGCACTGCAATAGATTTGCTATGTATTAGTGCAAAAAAAGCACCAAAAAATGTGCCAAAAACTGTCCGGCGCTTTACATACACTTGAATAGTAAATTTTCTGCCCTGCTCAGTCATTGTTTGCAACATGTTTAAAAAAACAACCAGCAAATAAATCAAGTAGAAAAAAGACGTTCTGTGTAGACAACAGGACGTTTTTAATATAGAAGTCTATAGGACAGCTTAATAGTATTTTTTTCAGCATTTTTAGAAAATGAAAATGCTGAAAAAAGACGTTTTTCTGTGCAGTAGAGACATAGCCTTCAGGTGCATCTTCTCTTATAACGCTATGTTGTGCTGTTCCTCTGTTATTACTACTAGAAATATTTTACCTTATCAGTCAGATGGTGTTACCACTTGGGGGGGAGGGTTTCCAGCATAGTCTGATATTATCTAATTAGTGCTGAAAGAGTCAGTGTGCGCAAAGACATTCCCCTTTGAAAACTGAATGGTACAACTCAGTAGACTGATTTAGTAATACATTTCCTGAAGAAATAATAGAGAAACAGTTCAACACAGCGATATAAGAGAAGATGCTCCAGAATTGTTATGTCACTGGGAGCACAAGTATTTTTCTAGACTTGTCAGGAAGTGTCACAAGTTCTTTTTTTAGCCTGTTCAAAAGGATTTCTGCATTGAAAATATACATGTAATGCACGGTGCCTTGTGTTTGTCTTTCGCTCCAGATTCATTACATGGCTTTGACATGGAAACCGAAGGTTATCTTGGATATGCAGCCTGTGAGACCTGTGCTTCAGATCCCAGTCAGAATGCCCCCACACTGTATTCTGTCACATACAGGACAGTGTGGCTTCAGAAACCTAACCCCAGAACTGTCCGTGGTGCCACGCTTTTCTATGTGATAAATAGGTGCACTGGAGTAACCAACAACTGTCTAGCATTGTCATGATTATCAAGTGACAGCTATGACAAGCATGGGGCCACTGCACTTTGCTACCATCTATATTGCCACATTTAACACACAAATAGCCTAAGGCTTTTACTGTGTCTGACAGTAATCCATGACATACAGCTCCAACATATATTTATGACAAACATCATTCACATATGGTCCCATGTTAAAAAAATATATACCACACAGCATTTTTTTTATTGCATCTTCCATAGCTCAGTGGGATAGAGCAGCTGTCTGTGCTATTTCATTCAGCAAACTCCAATGGATACTGCTGGAGTGGGGGGATAAAATGATTTTTGAAATCACTCAGGTCTGTGGATACATTATCTGTCTGAAGCTTTCTCAAATGACAGTTCAATGAATAAAAAGCTGGATATACAGCTCACCTGGAGGTGCAAAGGCAACGCTAACCCAATAATAGTATTTATGTAAAAAAAAA
The DNA here is from genome assembly GCA_025379985.1 of Phyllomedusa bahiana. Taxonomy (NCBI): domain Eukaryota; kingdom Metazoa; phylum Chordata; class Amphibia; order Anura; family Hylidae; genus Phyllomedusa; species Phyllomedusa bahiana. The sequence goes on from JAODAL010066730.1 coordinate 17,163, forward strand.
AAGTGCCAGCACCAGCTTTCCATACAATCCAAAGCTTTATTCTGAGAAAATCTAAAAATACATGTCTATGATCAGAATGAGATTTATAATAAACATATTGACAAGGTAGACCATGGAAAATAATTGTAAATAATAAAAACATGAAAAAAGATATAAAACAAACGTGTGAAAAAGTTAATAATTTAGAATAAGATTATGCCTATAATCTAAACCCTTAGGAAGCAAGGCATCATCAGTGATGTAGATATCCTTTCTTAGCAACCTCTCTGTCTCCCACGGACCCGAAAACACAACAGTGCACTGGGATTAGAGATGGGCGAATCGATTCAACAAGTGGAATTCGTTTTGGAATTTCAGGAAAACTTCGGTTCGTAACGAAATCGAACTTTGGGGTTGATTCGCGGGAACGAAGTGTGCTTTTCATTGATAAAATGGCTGCGAGCACATGGCGTTTCATGGGCAAAGGG
>JAODAL010066731.1:0-17629 GCA_025379985.1 Phyllomedusa bahiana
CAGCCTTAAACTGAGAAAGGAAAACTTTTCCCTCTGATTTTCCCCTATCCTTTTTCAAAAGGGGAATCCTAGGCTAAACTTTTTCCCCCGCACCCCCCCGCTTTAGGGCCCCCTCCCATAAGGGGGGCCCGCAGAACCCCCTGGGCCCTTTTAAATTTCTAAAAAAACTCCTTTAAATGTTTTTCCGCAATCTTCCCGGGTTTGAGAGTTTTTTGAGCATAATTCGTTGATCCCATGGCGTTCCCTCAAAGAATTTTTCCCCCCGTTTTCATTGTAAGACCTGATTGGGCATGGCAGACCACTAATCGAACCCACCTCGCCGACTCCATCATTCGAAGAGTTTAACACATTTCCAAAAAAATGGGCTACCCTTGGAGTGCGACGGGTGCAGACGAGAGAATGTATAGCCCTTTTATCCGATGGGGGGGAGTTTGCGCCACAGATCGAAAAAAAACGGGAACTGGGGTTCAGTTGGCGAAAGCCCCTGGAAGAAAACCGCTGACCCTGGGGAAGAATTTTTGGATGTAATTGTATTTTATCAAAAGGATTTCCCAAGAAAACAAGATTAAAGTCTCCTCCTATAATATGGGGGAAGGGGATAGACGCGACGGGCGAAGGAGAAGCCTTTAAGGAAGGGAGCTGTCCTGTTTTTGGGCAGGTACGCTTTAACATAAGGAAAAGGGTGTCCCCAGTCGACCCCCTCCAAAATCAAAAGCGCCCCCCAATCAAAACGCAGAAATAATCTGTATGGGACAAGCCCCAAAAAATTAGGACGGCACCCCGGGGCCTTCTTCCCAAAGCTTGAGAAGCAACATACTGTACAGGGTATAAATGCTTGACAAAATTGAAATTGCCCTCCTTTTTTGAAATGGGGTCTTGCCCCAAAGACAATACTGCGGGATCCCGTTTGAGATCAGGAGCAGGAGCCCCCTTTTTGGTTTTTAGAATTAAGACCCTTGACATTAAGTGCCCTTTAAACTTAACCAGGGATAGTTAATACAAAAAAACCACTATATAGCTGGTTTGGAAAGGAAAACAAACAAAATGCAACATACCAAATCTGCAGGGGGAAAAAAAAGCTGGAGCACTTCAAAGAAACTGGGGAAAACAAAAAGGGAAAAGGGGAAACCCCAATCCCAAAACAACAGATAAAAACCCATAAATTTTTGACATCTTCTAAAACCCCAAACGATAGGGTTCCGGAGAGGAAACAAAGTACTAGAATACTTGAACTAAAAAAACCCCGGGGAAAAACCCTACACTGTTTACAAAACTACCGCCTCTAGGGGCAAAAAGAACACACCGAAGTTAAGGGAATACATTTTAGCAAAACGGGGAGCTCCTACGAAAACTGAACTACTAGTGAAAAGGGGCCTTTGTGTGTGGCCTGTTTTGAGGGAAATCCCTTTTTAAAAACAATAAACAAAGGGGGAAAGGGTAAAAACCTTGAGAGAAAGAGCTCACAATCCCAACCCTTTTTCCGCCCCAATTTATCAAACAACCTGAGGGAAAAATACTCAAGTAAGAGCAACAACAAAAGAAAATTTATTCCATACCCACGGAAAGGGCCCCCCAGATGAATCAAAACCCGGGCAAGGGCCCCTAATATCCCCTCTCCACAACCTATCAGGCCCCTGTGATGCCGACCGTGAAGGGAGGCTTAAAAGGAGTCCCTAGAAGGGCCGTCTCTTTTTTTTGAGAGTGAACATCGGGCCCAACCCTGGGGCTAGAGCTGGAGGAGGAAACCACGGGGCCCCAAATTGGGCAGGTAAAGGCCCACATGAATGCCCAAGAGTGGCACAAAAATTCTGGAAGATCCTCATAATCCCGAAAGGGGGCTGCAAAACGTCCCCCCTTTTCGTCACTAACAGAGCAAAAGGGGGAAAACCCCCCCCCGATATGCTTTTTATTTCCCAAACATTCAAGAATCCGTAGAGGGCGCAGTTGTCTCCTTTTTTGCAGAGTAATCCAAGAAAGGTCTGGAAAATCTGTAATGGGGTCCTTTATGTTCCACTGTGCGCACAGTCCGGGGGGTTTGGCCAAAATTTTTTTTTTTCCGGAAAAACAAGGGGCGAAAAATATAACGTCTCTAGGACCCGGAGGCAGGGGGGCCCCTTTGGGTTTTAAAAGCCCGATGAGCAAAATCTAGCTTGATTTTTGTGAGTAGACGGCTCACCCCAGAATCCATTAAACAACCCGGGCCCCCAGAACCTGATATAGACTTTCCTTTAACCCCAGCCTCCAGGAGGCCCCCGACTCTTTTTGTTTTTTCCGCCTGCCCCTATTGTCCCCGGTCCTCCAAAGTTTTTGTTGGTCTCCCCCCAACATTTTGGCCCCGTGACGTTTATAGCGGCCCTTTCATATCCGAAACATTCGGCGGGTGTCGTCATGTGCTATTCCAAATGTCCACCCTACCCGCTAATTGGCAAAAATCACCCTGACTGGGGGGCAATTCATCTCTACAGGCCGACCTCCAAACGATTAGTTTTTAAAGCCCCCTTAGTGGGAAAAGATGAAAATATGCTTTCCATCCCGTGCTGACCGGGGGGTTTCCCCAGGGGCCCCCCAGTGTCGTCCATAGATCCGGGGAAGAGGCCCCCAAAGGGCCCAAGGGAAACTGTTTTTATCATTGGAAAACGCCCCCAGTGTTCCCGGGGGAGCCCCCCAGGGGCGCGTGGGTAAGAAATAAGGTGGTCTTACGCCCCTTCGGGATGGTTTTTTTTTTAGAAGACATATCGCTTGGCAGGCCCAAAATAACTATGCAGGGGAAACTTCTGGACAAAGGGGCAAAAGGAAGACCTGGCAATTAGAGAGCTGTTGCAAGGTATGCAGGGATGTGAAGCAGGGATCTCAGACTGTGATCCTTCAAAATGCCCCAGAGCGTTCAATTGGAGTCCTTGTTGCCTAGATAACAGACCTCCTCTGTTTAAAGGTGGAGAAGGGAGCACTCTGCGTTTTAGGGGGCTGAGGAAGTGTGGAGGCCCCAATACAGTCAGGCCTCGTGCCCCTCTTTTGTCACCGCTGATGCTACAGCTTTGCAGCCCGTGGGGAAAAAGGAGAGAGCTGAGGAGGCAGGGAGAGAGATCCCTTTATTGTGTCCCCTGTCAGGCTTATAGGAGATGGCCCAGGCGGAGGGGAGATTGGAAAGCAGGGCACTGTACCTGTACTGGCGCGCCTCTGCGCTCTCAGGGTCCCAGTGTGCTGGCCTCCTGTAGCGCTGGATCGGCAATGCAGGAGAAGCTGCGGCTCCACAGTGTGCTCAGAGCACTCCGCCGACAGTGAGGAGTCCGCACCGGGCAGTTCGGCTGAAGATGGCAGCGCTTCCCGGGTCCCACAAGGCAATGGGGGACACTCCAGCAGCTGCGGTCCGGTAAGCGCATGCTGGGTCCGCGGCCCACCGGTCTCCTTCAGTGAGCGGCCGCGGTCCCCAGGGAGAGGAGAGCTCTGCTGCGGCCCGTGCAGTAGCGCCGGAGGTTGTGCGGACTCCGCCGCAGGCCGTGGAGAGTAGGGAGATGGCGGGACCCGGCGCAGATATTTCCTTAGCGGGCCATCCGAGCCTGGCTCCCTAACGTCTTCCCTGAGGCTGGCTTCTTCGTTTTTCTGCTTCCCCTCGCCAGGATGGATCGGGATTGCCCCCAGGCTGGTCAGTTTAGCTCAGGAGAGCAGGAATCATGCGGCCATCTTCTTCGGCGGTAAGCCACGACAGGGACCCATTCTAACCTATGGAGAAATCTTGACCAATCATATTCAAAGGCGGGACAGTTCAAAATACAGTAAAAAGGCAGAAAAGAGCTGATTGGTTGAGCTAGCGGGGGGCTCGTCCAGCTTAGCCAATCAGAGCGCGAGCTACTTTCTCATAGAGTTCTATGGGAAAAGAAATTCTGAGCGAGCTCTGTGATTGGCTAACTTAAAAGAGGCGCGGTTATTTGGACCAATGGGAGAGCGAGCGACGCTCTTATGGGTTTTCTAATGCAATCTGGAATAAAACTGTACACGGCCGAAATCAAATGATAAGAGTACAGAAGTTGTCCCGATGTGTATATAAAATGATCCATAATATGGGGGTAAAGAAAAAAAATATTAATTCTATAAAATCATTTTTATTTCTTTATTTTCGGTAGCCACTGATCAATAGTATGGGTGTAACAAAAATAAAGAAATCAACATGATTTTATTGAATTAATATTTTTTTTGTCTTTACCCCCATATTATTGATCATTTTATATACACATCGGGACAACTTCTGTACTCTTATTATTTGATTTCGGCCATGTACAGTTTTATTCCAGATTGCATTAGATAACCCATAAGAGCGTCGCTCGCTCTCCCATTGGTCCAAATAACCACGTCTCTTTTAAGTTAGCCAATCACAGAGCTCGCTCTGAATTTATTTTCCCCATAGAACTCTATGAGAAAATAGCTCGCGCTCTGATTGGCTAAGCTGGACGAGCCCCCGCTAGCTCAACCAATCAGCTCTTTTCTGCCTTTTTACTGTATTTTGAACTGTCCCGCCTTTGAATATGATTGGTCAATATTTCTCCATAGGTTAGAATGGGTCCCTGTCGCTCCTATTCTGATTGGTCAATACTCCTCCATAGGATATAATGGGCCACTGTCGCTCCTATTCTGATTGGCTGGTTTATGCCGACCAATCAGAAGAGCTTAAACAATTTGAATTACTGTATTTCCCGGAAATGCTCTATATTGCTATTCTTTTTGTAGCGCCGGTCTCGAGGACAAACGCGTTGTTAGGGATTTAACTGATTTATTTTTATAGAAGGTTTCAGCTCTTTATCTGATAATGTTTTACATTTAATAAAAATGAGTTTTTTAATCAGACTCCATGCTGCACGGCGCTCAGCGCCGATATTGCATTGCACCCATCTCTCCATAGACTACAATGGGCGAAGTAGCTCGCGCTCTGATTGGCCGAGATAGCCAAGCCCCCGCTAGCTCAACCAATCAGCTCTTTTCTGCATTTTTACTGTATTTTGAACTGTCCCACCATTGATTTTGATTGGTCAAAACTTCTCCATAGGATATAATGGGTCTTTGTCGCTCCTATTCTGATTGGCTGGCTTCTGCCGACCAATGAGAAGCGCTTACAGAAATTGAATTACTGTAATTCTCTCTATTACAATTCCCGATGTTGCGCCGGTCTCGGCGACAAACGTGTTGTTCAGGATTTAATTGATTTATGTTTATAGAAGATTTCAGTTCTTTTTCTGAGAATATTTTACACCTAATAAAAATGATTTTTTTTATCGTACTCCATGCCGCACGGCACTGAGAGCGGAGATTTCATTGCGCCGATCTCTCCATAGACTACAATGTGACAAGTAGCTCGCGCTCTGATTGGCTGGGATACCAACCCCCGCTAGCTCAACCAATCAGCTCTTTTCTGCATTTTTACTGTATTTTGAACTGTCCCGACTTTGATTTTGATTGGTTCAAACTTCTCCATAGGATATAATGGGTCTTTGTCGCTCCTATTCTGATTGGCTGGTTTCTGCCGACCAATGAGAAGAGCTTTCAGAATTTTAATTACTGTATTTCCCGGCAATTTCCAATATCCTAATTCTTGATATAGCGCCATTCTAGATTTTTGGAAAGTGATTTTTTTTTAATGTATTTTTTATTTTTGAGGTTTGAGCTCTTTTTCTGAGAATGTTTTACGCCTTTATAAAGGCGATTTTTGATTCATACTCCGCACGGACACGTTTAATGATTTCTCGCTGTTTTCCAGCCTGTCTCGAATCGGAATAGATTTTCAGCGCAGTCCCTTCTGCGCCTAAGTCCCGCACTGCGCCCCACACACTGGCGAGGCACGGCGGACTTTACACCGCATGTATGAGCGCACCTCCTCCGGCGGCGAATCTTAGGCGCAGTGCGGGACTGCGCCTAAGTCCCGCACTGCGCCTCACACACTGGCGAGGCACGTCGGAATTTACATGATATGTATGAGCGCGCCCCGGCGCCGACATAAATCAGGCGCAGCTTTCACTCGAAATCGGGCGAAACGGCGCGCTCCGACCCGGCGAGAATCATACATGTCGCCCTTTGTGTCTGTTTTTTTTTCCATTTTATTTCAGTGTTACTAATGGAATTGTCTACATGACGCCTCTCCTTTACTAACGCTCGGGCTTGGATCTTTCCATCCTGATAGTATCAGGCTGCAGCTGTCGGTTTTACCTTGGCTGATTATGAAAAATGTATATGTATTTCTGTGTGTGTGTGGGGGGCTACTACTGTATTCATTACAGTGGATGCCTATAATTAGATTCTCAATAAATAAATAATTTATGGGAAAAAAAACTTCATGGAGTCCCCCATATTTTCTATAACCAGCCAAGGTGAAACCGACAGCTGCAACCTGAGTCGTAAGGTCTATGGATACTGGTCCTTTCCCACCCTAAAAATACCAGCCGTAGCCACCCCAGAAGCAGATGTTCACATTAGAGGGTCCGCTTCTGGTGGTAACCCGGCTCATCCCAGTACACCTGGTGCATTGGGTACTGAGGTAATAGTGACACTGGGTAAGTGTCAGCCATAGGGTTAAAAACACTACTTCTAGTTGGCATCAACCTTGAGCGATAGTAATGGAGAGGCGTCTGTCAGATGTCTCCATTACTGACCCTGGAATTAAATGGAAAAAAACACTCTGGACAACAACCCTCTTTAACCATTTTATTTTAAAAAAAAATAGATCCAAGGCTGATCCGTCATAGTTCACTAAATCAAAAGTAGTCCAAAAGAGAAATCTGTAAATAAACAGAAACATTACACATATAGATAGGCAAGGGAGCCTATGCAGCATGCAGGGAAGTTGAGTGACACCCATCACCCACAGGTAACACCCAGCTTTCCACGATAGAAATACTAGGTGCCACTTTTGGGGGATGGAGTATCACCCAGCTTTCCTGGATGCTGGATAGGCTATCGCTATTAGTGGCCGCCAGAGATATGCCACAGGGGCAGGAGACATGGAGCATGGGCTGTACAAAGATTCTGGTCATTCACATTAGCCTACAGCCTGAATTCCAGATTAATCCATCAGTATGGTTTTTAAGTGTGGGCAAAACCAGATGAAACCCACATAAATATGGGGAGAACATACAAACTTCTTACAGATTTTATCCTTGGTGGGGTGTCTGTCACAGTTGGATAACATCATCCCCTCTCTTTTCTGTTCATACCCCCCATTTTATTGCCCTCATAGTAATGTCTCTTCTTTTCGCCCCCCCCCCCTCTCCACTGTATGTGTGGGATGTTCATCTCCTGTCTGTCTTGTCTGTCCATTTAGTGGCCGAAGTCAGAGTTTGCTTCATCATCTTGATCGGGACTCATAAAGTCCCTCTAAGCTCAGGGGCCAATTTTTCTTTTCATACCATTTTTCTCTATGATACACTGGTATTCTATTGGTTACTTTATTATATTCTGTTGCCTTGTTTGTATTTAATGGTGATATTTTTGAGTACTGTTGTCTTTTTATACTTCTCCTTGCTGAGATTTTCTTGCATATTCTGATTGTTTGACCCATATGCTAACGCATTCTGTCTTTGTACATCGCAAGTTAATTCTGATGTAATGTTAACATATCAGTGCTTTCTCTCTCCTTCTGTTACACTTTAATAAAAGCCTTTTTGAATTTTAAAAAAAAAAGATTTTATCCTTGGTGGGAATTGAATCCCAATAGGGCAATGCAACACTGCTAACCACTGAGCCACTGTGCTTATTAAACATTACCTTCATATTGTTACTACACAAAATACAATATACAAAAAACAATACTACGAATGACAGCACTATACAAGGCCCTAATAATGCCACACTATGACCACTATCATTACATACTAATGAGTAATATTACTATGCTGAAAGACAATACCAGTTCTACACAGGTGCTCTGCAAGCCATAGGTAAATGAAAACCCAACCTATGAAAACTCCACATCCTGCTGCGATCAGAAACCTAAAGTGCTCCTATGAATATACTTGCTATTTGATAGAGCAAATGAGGGGACTGCACACCTGTATTTCAAAGCGGGTGCATCCGTGGGAGGAATATCAGTCTGTAATTCATAGAATAGAAATCTAGAGCACACCTTGGTGTATAAGTTGCAAAGGTATACACAATTATATTCTTTAAAAGTAGACAGGGTTTTAATCTTAACACATGACAGTGGTATGGTAAAATGCTGGGGGGCAATCATAAGGCAAATGGGATTCAGATTGTTAATAAAAAATATTTTGACATAAGCCTTTCTCGTGTCATCTGGAAGTACAAACTGTAAGTAGTGCCTTGGGATTTTGTCTATTGCTAGCACCTCTAACCATAGAGTGGAGCATCTCTGACCATACAGTGGAGAAACCCCAACCACAGAGTGGAGCATCTCTGAACATATAGTGGAGAACCTCGAACCATAGAGTGTAGCCTCTCTGACCATACAGTGGAGAACCTCCAACCATGTAGTGGAGTATCTCTGACCATACAGTGGAGAACCTCCAACCATAGAGTGGAGCATCTCTGACCATAGAGTAGAGCAACTCCACGCAGAGACTGATGCACCTCTGACCCTAGATTGGTGCAATCTCACTACAGAATAATGCTCTCCAGACTTTTGACTATAGTGTGGTGACCTTCTGATTGTAGAGTGAGGCACTTCAGACCTGTAACACCTTGTGTTTGTAGAAAAAAAGGTTTCTGAATTTAATTTTAAGTTGATGGCTCTATTCCCTTGCACAGTATGATAACGCAATAAGGAACTGTCTCTTCCACTTTCAGCAATGAATCACCATCTCCTGTGTTTATATGAGGCTTACAAGGAAATATTTCTTGTCTATGTGCTTTGCACTATCCTGATTCTTCTCACATACAACTTCACTTTATATTTTTTACACATGGAGCATGTATAACCTTTAAAACCAGTCAAGAGATGTTGGACATACATAAGCATGACGCAGGCAAACTACAGTGACTACAAAGTTCTGCATTAATTCATGCAGATTCATTCAATTGATGTCAGATTTAAGGAGTTTTAGGTCCCATACACATCCAAAGAAGGTCTTTTAAACCCACTGATTTTGTCAAGACTGACCAACTGTCTAACATGTATGAGGGTCTCCTGACAAATAATGATGGAAAAGAATCAAGTTCAATTTCAATGCCAGATCTCTTTGCTTTCTTTAGAGATGAGCTGCCAGAGGAATCTGAAGTGAAGTGTCAGAGGGATTTGGAAGGGTCAGAAGAGTCTGGCAGCGGCCATTATTTTTAAGATTCTTATATACTTATAAATTCTTATATACAGTACCTTGCACTGCTTAATGAATATAGACTATGGGTGTAGGACGGAACTAGATATCTACCATATTATACTAATCTTAAAGATTATTGCTGGTTGGCAGCGTATTGGAATACAGTTGGACCAATGAAAACACTGAATTATGATCAAAGTATTTACACAAAAAAGCCTCAAAGAAATGGTCTAAATGTGCAACCTTCATTGAGGTCAACTGGAGCCAGTGCATTTAAGCAGTAAATCCCAAGGGTTTCTTCCTGTAGCAATTTTTTTTCTATTACGGTTGCTTCACCTGTGCCTTTTGGACATTGGACTTGGTGGATTCCCCAAAATTCAAGTATCTTTGGTTTGTTATAATGGAACCTTTTGACATGTTTGGCTAAAGATGTGTCAGTACCAGTGTTAATACATTTTATATGCTTTAAGATCCATCGACGTAATTGTTGTAATGTCTTGCCCACGTACAGTGCCTTGCAAAAGTATTCGGCCCCCTTGAACTTTTTAACCTTTTGCCACATTTCAGGCTTCAAACATAAAGAAATAAAATTCGAATTTTTTGTGAAGAATCCACAACAACTGGGACACAATTGTGAAGTGGAACGAAATTCATTGGATATTTTAAACTTTTGTAAAAAAACAAAAACAAAAACTGAAAAGTGGGGCATGCAATATTATTCAGACCCCTTAAGTTAATACTTACTGGCGCCACCTTTTGCTGCGATTACAGCTACAAGTCGCTTGGGGAATGTCTCTATTAGTTTTGCACATCGAGAGACTGAAATTCTTGCCCATTCTTTCCTTGGCGCACAGCTGGAGCTAAATTGAGGTCGGATTGGAGAGCGTTTGTGAACAGCTGGAGCTCAGTGAGGTGGAAAAAAAATGGAGAGCGTTTTGTGAGCAGCTGGAGCTCAGTGAGGTTGAAGGGAGAGCTTTTTTGTGAACAGTTTGAGCTACTGAGTTTGGATGGAGAGCGTTTGTGAACAGCTGGAGCTAAAGTGAGGTTGGATGGAGAGTTTTTGTAAACAGCAGTTTTCAGCTTTTCTACAGATTCTCGATTGGATTCAGGTCTGGACTGTGACTTGGCCATTCAAAACACCGGGATACTTTTTATTTGTGAACCTTACATTGTAGATTTTGCTTTATGTTTGGGATCATTGTCTTGTTGAAGATAAATCTCCGTCCCAGTCTCAGGTCTTTTACAGACTCCAACAGGTTTTCTTCCAGAATGGTCCTGTATTTGGCTCCATCTATCTTCCCATGAATTTTAACCATCTTCCCTGTCCCTGCTGGAGAAAAGCCCAAACCATGATGCTGCCCCCACCATGTGTGACAGTGGGGATGGTGTGTTCAGGGTGATGAGCTGTGTTGCTTTTACGCCAAACATATCATTTTGCATTGTGGCCAAAAAGTTTTTTTTTGGTTTCATCTGAGCAGAGCACCTTCTTCCACATGTTTGGTGTCTCCCAGGCGGCTTGTGGCAAACTTTAAACAAGACTTTTTATGGATATCTTTGAGAAATGGCTTCTTCTTGCCACTCTTCCATAAAGGCCAGATTTGTGCAGTTTATGACTGATTGTTGTCCTATGGACAGACTCTCTCACCTCAGCTGTAGATCTCTGCAGTTCATCCAGAGGGATCATGGGCCTCTTTGCTGCATCTCTGATCAGTCTTCTCCTTGTTTGAGATGAAAGTTCAGAGGACGGCTGGTCTTGGTAGATTTTTCAGTGGTCTGATACTCCTTCCATTTCAATATGATCGCTTGCACAGTGCTACTTGGGATGTTTAAAGTTTGGGAAATCTTTTTGTATCCAAATCCGGCTTTTAACTTCTCCACCACAGTATCACGGACCTGCCTGGTGTGTTCCTTGATCTTCATGATGTTCTCTGCGCTTTAAACAGAACCCTGAGACTATCACAGAGCAGGTGCATTTATACGGAGAGTTGATTACACACAGGTGGATTATATTTATCATCATCAGTCATTTAGGACAACAGTGATCCTCACTGAACTTCTGGCGTAAGTTTGCTGCACTGAAATTAAGGGGCGAATAATATTGCACGCCCCACTTTTCAGTTTTTGTGTTTTTTTACAAAAGTTTAAAATATCCAATAAATTTTGTTCCACTTCACAATTGTGTCCTACTTGTTGTTGATTCGTCACACAAAAAAATTAAAATTTTATATCTTTATGTTTGAATCCTGAAATGTGGCAAAAGGTTGAAAAGTTCAAGGGGGCCGAATACTTTCGCAAGGCACTGTATATTTTCGGACATGGACAATTGGCAGCCTATAGCACAGCAATACTTTGACAATTGCTAAACTGTTGTATAGTATATTCCTTGTTATCACGTGGATTTACAAACTACTTTTTTGGGGGAATGTATAAGCAAAACGAGCATCTACCACATGGAAAAGATCCTTTTATTGGTGAAGGTAACCAGGAGGAAGATATTTTCAATATACAAAATGGCCTAAATTCTTACCTCTCTGATATATAAAATGTTTGGTAAAGTAGTGAGTATTGGTGTGAGGTCTGAATCGCTCAATAAAATTGGCCAATATTGACTGAAAATGTGTTTGACCTTGTAACTTTTTATGTCGTAGGTACCTATGCTTCTAACTAGGGTATCCTGAGTTCTAGTTGTAATTCTGTCATTATTTAGTATAATAAATTAAGGTAACCTCTAATAAAATAAAGGCCTTTTTCACTTTAGATGAAGTTAAAGGGGTCTTCTCACCTCAATGATTAGCTTTTAGTATCTAGGAAAAGGTAAATAATGAATATTGCCAAATACATTGCTGTTTTGATTTTGCTTTGTTCAGGTGATAAAGAAGATGTTATCTACTTCTAGTGTACACAAGTTTCTCTTGGTTACCTATCCCTGCTCTTTCTTTTATCTGATTGCTCTAAGCAGCCATCTGACCATGATGAGTCACTCCCTGCTGAGTTTTATCTCTAGTACAGAAGCTTGTTTGTCTAACTTAATGACAAGTTTTAAGCCTTATAGCTCTGTAGCCTTGTACAGATTATAAACATCCAGTAGTCATCGCACTGTAACAGGCTCAGCTAGGAATAGCAGAGCTGATATGCCAATCACTGCTTTAGAACCACTATAGAACCACTCTTAGCCTGAACAGGAAGTAGGAGCCTGAAGCTGGCTGTGGCTCTGTGAAGCGGCATGGTGAGAAAAACACTTTAATGTAAATGAATCTACTATCAACTATGAGTCTATAAAGAGGACACAAAACAAACAGTGTACATTGCAGGATCGTATTAAGGTTTATCTTCAGGAAGGGAAGGTATTATTCATACATTATGTAGTGGTGATATGTGGTCATGGTGTGGTGGTATTATTCAGTCACTATGTGGTGGTGATATGTGGTCATGGTGTGATGGTATTATTCAGTCACTATGTGGTGAGTGATGTGTGGTCATGGTGTGATGGTATTATTCAGTCACTATGTGCTGGTGATATGTGGTGTTCTGGTATTATTCAGTTACTATGCGGTGGTGATGTTGCAGTAATATTCAGCCACTATGTGGTGTTGATATGTGGTCATGGTGTTGTGGTATTATTCAGTCACTACGTGGTGGTCATGTGTGGTCATGGTGTGGTGGTATTATTCAGTCACTACATGGTGGTGATGTGTGGCGATGGTGTTGTGGTATTATTAAGTCACTATGTGGTAGTGATATGTGGTCATGCTGTGGTGGTATTATTCAGTTACTACGTGGTGGGGATATGTGGTCATGATATTTTCTCTTAAAGTGGCAGTTGTATACAGACTCCTTGACTCTCTCCGCCAGTTTCTTGATCATTTTGGTGTTTGGCTCTCTCACTTCCTCTCTACTGAAATATCCACACTCATCATGGGTGATTTTAACAGCCCCATTGACAACCCCATGTCTCCTTCCACCTCGCAGTTTCTTTCACTAATATCTTCCCTTGGCCTCTTGCAATTTACAGATTCTCCCACTTACAAAGATGGGAACTCGCTTGATCTGGTTTTCTGTCGTCTCTGCTCAATTTCTAACCTTACCAATTCTCCTTTTGTTGTCTCCTAACCTTATCTCCTTCGCTATCACTAATTCTCAGCCTTCTCTGGACACACCTGCCCGTCACACATTCCGAAATCTCCGCTCTATGAACACTCAGGAAATCATTGACACTCTACAGACCTCATTTTTCCCGATCTCCTCCATCTCTTGTCCTGACCTGGCTGTCAAACAATACAATGAAACTCTCTCAACCACCCTGGATATATTGGCACCATTCACACACCACACCACCAAAGTCAGACGCCGGCAACCTTAGCACATGCTGTCTGCAGCGATGTTCCAGGTTTGCTTAACGTCGGTGGAGAAAGTCAAGCCTACCTGCAGACTTTCTCCATTATAAATTCATGCTCAGGACTTACCACACTGCCCTTCACTGCACCAAACAAGAATATTTCACTTCCCCCATCTCAAATTACACAACAACCCAAAACGACTGTTTGACACTTTCCATTTCCTCCTCAGGCCTAAAGCTCAGGCCCCGGACACTAACCTCTGTGCTGAAGACCTGGGCACTCACTTCAAAGAGAAAGTCCACAGTATTCGTCAAAACATCACATCGCATTCCCCAAGTAATACCCATCCCATCCCCTCCCGCACATCCTCTAGTCTGCTCTCGGCTCTTGACCCGATGACAGAAGTAGCAAGCCTTCTCTTGTCTGCTCGCCACACTACCTGCTCTAGTGACCCGATTCCCTCCCACCTTGTCCAGTCTATTTCTCCAGCTTTCCTCTCTCACCTTACTGCAATCTGTAACCTCTCTCTCTCCACTACGATCTTTTCATCTTCCTTTAAAAACGCCATCATAACCCATTTACCAAAAAAAGCCCACTGAGGACTCATCTTGCACTGTTAACTACTGACCAGTCTCTAACCTTTCCTTCATCTCTAAACTCCTGGAACGCTTGGTCAACTCTCGCCTAATCCGGTGTCTCTCTGCTAACTCTCTTCTCAATCCTTTACAATCAGGTTTATGCACTTTATACTCCACAGAAACCACTCTAGCAAATGTTTCAAATGACCCCCTGACAGCGAAAACTCAGGGCAACTACTCATTGTTGCTTCTTCTGGATCTCTCTGCAGCGTTTGAAACTGTGGATCACCAACTTCTTCTCAGCATTGTCAGCGCCATTGGCCTCCAGGACACCGTTCTCTCTTGGTTCTCTTCCTACCTCTCTGACTGCTCCGTCAGTGTCTCATTTTTAGGTTCTACTTCCTTTCCCTTTTGCTGTTGGGGTTTCTCAGGCCTCAGTTCTAGGTCCTCTTTTTACTCTACACAGCCCCAATTGGACAAAACATCAGCAGATTTGGTTTTCAGTACCATCTCTATGCTGATGACACTCAATTATACACCTCTTCCCATGTCATCACCCCCACCCTGCTACAAATCACCAGTGACTATCTGTTTGCTGTCTCTGACATCCTGTCCTGTCTGTCTCAAACTAAACCTCACTAAACCTGAACTTCTAGTCATCCCGCCATCTACTAATCAACCCCACCCTGCTATCTCTGTTTCAGTGTGTGGTACCACCAGAACTCCTAAGCAGGTCCAATGTCTTGGGGTTATATTAGATTCTGATCTGTCTTTCACCCCATATATCCAATCCCTTTCCCGCTCCTGTCACCTGCACCTCAAAAACATCTCCAGAATCTGTCCTTTTCTTTCGGTGCTCTTATTCTTTCTCTTTCTTGTCTTGACTCCCTGCTTATTGGTCTCCCTCTCTGTAAACTCTCCCCTCTCCAATCTGTCCTGAATGCAGCAGCGAGGCGCATCTTTCTTTCCAGCGCTATACTGATGCCTCTACCCTGTGTCAATCACTGCACTGGTTGCCCATATAGTACAGAATACAGCATAAACTAATCACTCTTAACCATAAAGCTCTCCACAGCGCTGCACCCCCCTACATCACCTCCCTCATCTCTATCTACCACCTTACCCGCTCTGCTGATGATATCAGATTACATTCCTCAATCATCTGAACCTCCCATGTCCATCACCAAGATTTCACACGTGCAGCACCAGTTCTCTGGAACATGCTACCCCGTACGATCAGGCACACTCACAACCCTCATAGTTTTAAATGTAATCTACTCTGAAATCTGAATTTCTTAGACAGGCCTACCAAGATTCCTAATCGTAACCCCCAAAATTCTGCACTCACAGGCACTTATCTGTATATAGATGTATGGACTGGGTGGCAGGTTCATCCACTTTTTAATGTAAACTATCCCATATTTATGTAACATGGCTGGACCATTGTAAACCTAGCACTTCTCACCCTTCATTTCACCCACACACCCTGATAGATTGTAAGCTATTATAAACTTGTGTCTGATCTGTAAGTAGCTTCTTTATAATGTAATGTTTTGTCTGTACTTATACCCTCTAAATTGTAAAGCGCTATGGAATATGTTGGCGCTACATAAGTAAAAAATTATTTTTATTATTATGATGATGTAGCGTTATTATTTGGTCTTTGTATTGCGGTAATATTGATAATATCGGTCTTGGTATACTGGTTTGTGCAATAACAAAATGGTGATATTTGCGCATATTATTGATACCCCTCTATTAGCAATGTCCCTCTAAGAGGCTCAGCAGGCTCTGTAAAATGTCATGGTGAGAATACCCCTTTAACAAAGGTTAAAGATTGCAAGCTCTTGTGGACCAGGTCCTCTCTTCTTACGTATCTGTTTGTTATTTAATGCTAATATTGAATATGTCCTAGGTTCATGTTACATATTCAAACCCCTTTGGTTGTCCAGCATTCTGGAATTAATGTGCTCAAAAAAGAAACCATAATATATGGCTTCCATATTGGCAGAAGAACAGATCATACTCTACATGGCTTTTCCCATCGTCTATATTCTGCAGGCTCTACTTCTACAGATGGAGCATCTGAGGCAATTGCCACAAATTTGTCTGAGGGCTGCAGATCACTCTTACTTGTATCAGAAACGATCCAAATACCATTTTGGCGAATTACATACAAAGCATTTACCTATAGCAATGTCAGGACATGAGTTCCTCCAAACAAAATGTGCACTAAATTTATTTATATATATAATTTTACATAAATATATCCTAATAGACTCTAGTAACGCCGCTGTTATGCTGGGGCTGCTCTGCTGGACTAATCAATAAATTCAAATCCCTGACAGCAAATCAAAAACAATACCAAAAGGGAATGTCCTAAAACATAAGTTTTAATAATCGATAAGGTTTAAAAAACTGTTTAATAATAGACAAACAATCTATTCTTACTAATCCCACATAGGCATACGTGCCAACCCTCCCGCTTTTGGCGGGGGGTCTCGCTAATGGGGGTCCCCCCCCGGCCACTCCGGCCGAGGTGGCGAACCACCCGTCGCCAGCAGGCAGCGGGGGGTCCTTAAATGACCGCCGGCAGGCCGCTCCTACAGGCAGGTAAAGCGGGCGCCGCGGCCGCTCGCCCGCTCGACGAGTCTCACTGACTTGTGTGGCCGCACAGTCAGTCAGCAGCTGCACGCTCTGTGCAGCTGCCGTACAGGGAAGAGGCAGGAGGGATCGTTCCCCTCCTGCTTTCTCCCCTGTATGTACAGCGGCCGGTTGGCGCTGTACATACAGATCAGCGTCGCAGGGGGCATGACGCACGGATGTACTCACTCCCCCTGCGATGCTGAGGAGATCGTCGGGAGCTGGACGCGCTGCAGGGAGCCTGGTTAGGTGAGTAGTTTTTTTTTTTATTAGATATTGAGGAATCTACCCGGCTACAAGGGGCACTACCTGCTACAAGGGGCAAAACCTGGCTACATGGGGCAATGCCTGGCTACATGGGGCACTACCTGGCTACAAAGGGGGCACTGCCTGGCTACAAGAGGGCACTACCTTTGGGTACAAGAGGGCATACCTGGGTACAAAGGGGCTCTAACCCGGCTACAAGAGGGCACTACCTGGCTACAAGAAGGCATCTACTTGGCTACAAAGGGGACACTACCTGACTACAAGGGGGCATCTACCTGGCTACAAAGGGGACACTACCTGGCTACAAAGGGGGCACTACCTGGCTACAAAGGGGGCACTACCTGGCTACAAGGGGCACTACCTGGCTACAAGAGGGCACTACCTGGCTACAAAGGGGACACTACATGGCTATTAGGGATCACTGCCTGGCTATAGGGGTCACTACCTAACTATTAGGGGTCACTACCTGACTATTAGGGGGCACTAACTAGCTATAAGGGGCACTACCTGACTATAAGGGGCGTCACCTGGGTATAGGGGCATCTACCTG